>JXSR01S011713.1:3729-16302 GCA_000969725.1 Ophiothrix spiculata
GGTTTCGTTAAATTTGCACTTTTCGTTTCTGAGAAACGGCCATTTTTTGTCAAAATTGAGTGCGAGGGCGCTTTTCATTAATACTCGGTCGTTTTCAAACATTGGAGGTTTTTGAGACCCTACAAGGAAAGGAAATAATTATTTTGACACACACAGGAAGTTTGAACATTCTAGCTCAAACGGTTTTTATACAGTACCCTTTTCTGTGTTTCTCAAATGCCGTTTCTAAGTCTAATTGAAATACTGTATGGGTCAATGAACTTTTTTACCATGTATTTTGAATGAGACTGGTTTTTAACACAAAAATTGACACCGCGACCAAACTATTTGCAGTAGACCGTTCATATTTCTTGGGTGCATCAATGTAATGAATATTTACAATTCTGAATGCTTTTAAAGAAATGACGAATGACAACTTGCGAGTAACCATGGAAAGCGCCATCATGCAAAATTTTGATCAAAATTGTCCGTTTTGCGAAAACGAAAAATCGAAATTTTTCAAAACCTTCATCAATGGATTTCTGGACATTGCTTTCATAAACTGAAGTTCTTTATGGCAAGAAAAAATAAATAAAAGTGCAATAAAATGATGAAAACATTGGATTATTGAGACTGCTGGCGGCCATCTTAGATTTTTCGAATTTTCGGTCAAAGCAGTCCGAAATTTGCACTTTTTTCAATTTTTTTTCCAGATTTGGTGTCAGTACCCATCAACTCATCAAACTAAGGTGTGATGAGCATGTTCTGAAACTATGACCTAAATATGACCCTCTATAGCCCACTCCTATTACAAACCCCACTGAGTGGGATATTATTCGTACAAATTTGTAGTGCTCCACGTTCATATTGGCTCATTTGTCTTGTAGAATGAACACGAAATCCAGCGTTGTTATGATGTCAAATATTGATCAGATGAAGTTCCACCTTCCCAGGATTTCTTATACTATAACATGGGTTTGTTTTTGATTTTAAATGTTCTTGAATTTGAGCAATGACAAATTTTTGAATTTCTAAAGTTGGATATATGAAAACGTGCCGTCGATCTGCAAGGCGGAATAAAAGAACCAGATCGCTAGGTTCAAGCATTCTCATGTACGAAGAAATTGAAAACTTTAGCACTTATTTTGTCCTCTTTCTGCTGAATTTAATGTCTTCTTTTCTCATTTCCGCCTTAGCACATATATAATAGAGCATTCCAAAATTTAGTTCACCAAAATCCGTTGAGTAGTTTGTCTAATACAACGAATTTTGTAAGGCCTACACCGTCACATTTAATGAGTAAGTTGTTTATGATTGGTTGATATAGAACTTGACGGTGACCTCACTTAATCCGTTTTTAATGTTTGGGCAAGCGAAAAATATGGCACTCCTAACGCCTGTGCCCACGTAGCTATGTCTATCCAGATGTGGCCTTACAAGGGTATGGTATAATGTTTCTTTGATATTGGTAGATGCAGGGCTGTACGAAGCAGGGGGCAATTAAGTGCCCCCCACCCCTGGCTCGAAAAGGCGGGACGCTGACGGGACAAATATTAAAATATCGGGACGATATTTTACCACTTTTACTGGCCCGAGATTACTGTCCCGATAATTTGCGATTTTTGGCTAAAAATATCACAATTTTCGCGCGCTACGCGTGCAGTACAAACAAATTGACGGGGACGAAACATGGATTTCGGGACGGTAAATGTGTTTGCCCCCCCTTGGTTTACATGCCTACATACGGCCCTGGGTAGATGCATGGACGAATTTTTTTACATATGAAACCAAGTACTCTGGATGCCTTGGATGCTGCATGTTGACTTTGCATTTTCCACTTCAGATTGTCTATGATGTTGATTCCCAGGTAGTGGCAATGTTTTGTTGAACATGTTGAATCAAGAGTAGTTGCATTCTTCCTTGTTTCTACGATTTGTGACACGCATGATATAGGTCGCACTATTTTCTGGGGAAAAATGTCACTGCTCACATAGAGTCACATAGGCCTACATATTAATATCCAGGGGCAGATTTTGTCCATGTATTAATGTTTATTAATGACCTGTCTCATGGCTTCGCTTGAAAAAATATAGCATGAAATGGTTTCAACGTATCTTAAGGCCTAGATATAGTTTGTCATTTTTGTAGTCATTTTCATTCAGAATTTTTCTCATGGTGTTACATTTTACCACTATGTTAAATTTTCATTCGGAATGAAAATTTTCATTTTCATTTTTTCTCACGGTGTAAAATTTTTGTTATGGAGTAAAATGTTTCACCATTTATGAAAATGTTTCATGATGGTGTTCAACGGGGCATAGATCAATCTCAATAGGTCCAGAACAATACCATAATTGCCTTGGTCTTTTCATTATAATCTGAAATCTGTCCTTGACAGGTGCTGTGGATTTTATTCTGCTGAAAATATTTTCCGACTCCTTTGATTTTTCTCCAAAGAGAAACATTTTCATTTGGAATTTTTATCAACGTCTTGATTTTTTATCATTCTATTTGTAGTTTTAGCGGATTATACCAATCGATAATATAGTCTAGACACTCGAGGTCAATATGCATTCAGCTCTCTGGATTTTCAAGATCGTAAAAATGGGGAACTATATCTAGGGCTTTAGGCATTTTAAATCTGAAAACTAATGTATGTGTTTTTTACCTTGGTTTTTAAAATATGACAACAAATTACAAAGATATGGTTAAAATAATTTTTAATTTTCAGAGCAAAAATGTTGAAAAATCACGTAAGATTTCAATAATTTTTTGGCACGTTTTCGCCTCTGGTGCTTTTTGGGAAAATTTGCAAAAAAACACTCAATTTGAGTAAAATTGGGTGATTTCCCATCAAAATTGGTCATTGATGGGTGGATTTTGGAGCCAAAAATAGATATAGAGATGGTCCGTTTTTCAAAGTCCGGCAGGCACATACCCGTACAACCTTTTTTGAAGACCCCCCCCACCCGGGGGTTGCACGTACCTCCTCTTCATCAACTGGCAGGTCACTCCTGTCAAGCATTCTTCTCATCACTTCTAGCTGAACATGGCAATGTAGATGGTGATCTTTATGTTTGAACTTTGCAAAATTTTGTGAGATGCACCTGTCACACCATTGTTTTAGTTCTGAAAATCCATAATGCCAGTCAATTACAGACACAATATCCAGGGCCTCTTCAAATTTCACTGTCTGATTTTTGAATGCATTAACTAGAAAATGTGCACATTGCTTCGTTGCATTCTGTAACTGTAGATAAAGAGCCATTTCAAGTACTTTAGCAGCTATTCTGATTTGCAGATTCATTTTACCTGTGTAGATAAATTGAAGTATGACATCAAAAATTTCTGAATGGCCATGCAGGCCTATCTGTACTGTGTGTGCAGATGCTTCGCGGAAACCAGAAGTTGGTCTAAACATTGCATCAAAGTAATCACTACTTGCAGCTAAAACTGCTCTATGAGCAGGAAAGAGTCTTTCACCAACGGATAAATTGACATCACAATAAATATTGTCTTGTCTTTGTTTGTTGAGTCCTTCCATCAAACGGTGATGTTGATCATTTTCAATCTGATGTTGATGCTCCATATGTGGCAGGTATGTAATTATAAGTATGTAATTATAAGTACGTAATGATGCAATCCTGCAATTATGCTGTCATTTGTTTGTTATAATATTGCACAGTTTAGCTAGCACGGTCCCGAAGCACATAGCACGAAAGGGGGTTTAAATTTTCGCGGTATAATGTTTTGACCTCGTACTACATCTTGTACATACAGCTCGTCGTCACCACATCGTATTGACCTTTGACCTGGCTGCACAGCGACGCGTTATTTTATTGGAACAAAATTTGAACTGTCAATTCTCGATTTCTCGGAGTCAGACAGCTGCCCGGGGACAGCTGTAATCTTAATAATTTGTTTGAAGACTGTTGACCGTAAGTTACGTGTTTTTTATTCTTTTTATGTACTAACTCTGCCTTTGCTGGGGGCAACAGCAAGTTGTAAAAATGTAAGTCGAAAATCATGAATGTTTAACTTTTAAGCTTACATTTAATAATGGTATTAGTACAATACACACATATAAATGTACAACATGTGTAATATGAATTTTCTTCTTCCATCATGGTCCTCATTATGTGCAGGAACGAATTAATTGTCTCCAATGTAAAAAATAAAGTCACTATTTTCTAAATAAGGCTACGAGAACAAATACAAGAGCCTGGAGGGGAGCGTGGCCAGTGCTCGATTTTGAGGGGTTTTACTTGCACAAATAAGTCAAATGCAAGTAAAATTTGCTCTGTGCAAGTGAAATTTTGCCAGTGTACTGTTAAGTGCAAGTAAAATTACGAGTTTTTTAGCTATTTTTGAAGAAAATTTCATCTGTGCAAGTAACTTCAAATGTCAAAATCGAGCACTGAGCGTGGCCGAGTGGTCATGGACATGGTGGTTAGAGCGTTGGACTCATAATCTAATGCATTCGTCTGTCTAGGTAGTCTGTCGTGGGGTCGAGTCCCGGTCTCGGCTCTCGGTATACGTCTCCTTGTTTCCTTAAGCAAGAAACTTTGCTCTACTTGCTTTGTGCTTTGGAGGGCACGTAAAGCCGTCGGTCCCATCTGAAGTGTTCCTGACACACTGTCGGATGTAAAAGAACGTCACGGGCTAGGCTACGGCCGTTCGAAATAAGAGTAGGGGAACCTTCCCCGGCAACCGTGACCGTATGTCAAAATACGTCATCTACTCTAGGACCAGAGTGCATAGTCACTATACCTTCAAAAACAAATGCAAGAGGGGAGCGTGGCCGAGTGGTTAGAGCATTGGACTCATAATCAAATGCATTCGTCTGTCGTGGGGTCGAGTCCCGGTCTCGGCTCTCGGTATACGTCTCCTTGTTTCCTTAAGCAAGAAACTTTGCTCTACTTGCTTCGTGCTTCGGAGGGCACGTAAAGCCATCTGTCCCATCGAAGTGTTGCACGCGGAGCCGTAAAATGCCGGAGGTACAATAACTCGCCCTCCTTGGCAAAAGCAGTCTTTCATACTGCTTCCTGTCTGGGTTAGACCTAGAATGACCTTTGGCTCCAAATTCAATTCATGTATGTCACATGCTATGTCAATAAATCAATAAGAAATCAATATCTCATTGACTGGATTCTGGAATTCAGTCATAACAGGTGATTACTACACCGCCCTGGAAGGTTAATATCTAGAAATGTTTTTCGCGGTGTTTAATTCTATATTTTAGGCAATATTTGTCATAATGAAACCACTTCCTGTTTCAATTACGGAAAATGTTGACGGACTGATTTTCCATGTTTAATTTTTTTACGAAGAAACTAAAGCATTAAATACTGAAAAAATGACTAAATTAGGTTTGCAGAACTAACAAATAAATAATTAAAGGATAATATGCTGAAAATATGATGTTTCTTTTCAAATATTGAATTTTATTTTCATTCACTTCACTTCAATCTGTTCGCCATTTTCTAAGCTGCTATGGCAAAATGAACCGAAAAAATGTCAAAATTGGTTCTGCGCAACATTATAAAGATTGAAAATTCAGCTAGAATAGGATGTCTATTTTCAATGCAGGCACTGAATAAAATGTTGCATAGACTATTTTTCTTTTAAACCTGAAATTTCCAAGCCATGTCCACTCGATATTTTCCGATTATTTACCATGTGTCCTTATCGGCCCATTCCGTTCAGACTCGCTTCTTTTCGTATTATAATTAACATCATTTTGCAATGTCATTTGACCTAATTGTGTCACACCTATATTCTTACACAGACTTATGATGATGATACCATGATTACTGGTACCATGCTAGCAACGAAAGTCTTCAACTTTGGAAATTCTAACCTGTGAAAGCCATTCACCGTAGCAGCATAATCATGCAATTTCCGGCATCGCGGCCAAATACTCAGCATGCTCAGTGGATAATCATCTCAAACACAGTTGCATTAAAATAACAACAAGGCGAGTTCTAGAGATCGTAAAATGATGGGAAACATGCACTGATACGATGATGGTCTCTATATTCGAAAGAAAAGAAAAATGCAACATCATGAGCCCGATCATGAGTCAAATTTGGACCATTTTTCAGTGTAATGATATGCTTTATATAACATTCAATGCGCCATTGTTTAAAATAACGGGGAAAAAAACCTGTAGGATAAACTTTGGGATAAAACCACGGCATCAGTGGCGTAACCAGACATTTGAGAGGGCGAGCAGGGGCAAGACAAATTTGCAGGGGCGAAATAAAAAGGTACACCCCCGGGGTACACCCCAACATTTTTCATATATAGCAAATCCTAGGCCTACATTGCAGAGTTGGAAGTGCGAGTTCCCCCCTGGGTTCCGAGCATTCCCAGGGCAAGGGTCATGAGTCGATAGAAGAAAGCTGAAGAGCAATTGGGCCAATTAGCAGGTCTAGAGAAATACCGGGAGAAGCTTCCAGGGCGGTGTAGGTGATTACATACTTAGAACTGTCAAATTAAAGTAAACAAAATTGTAAAAGACTTGTATTATCAGTATCATACTCCTTTTGTATGAATTTGTAGGTAAGACGCAAATTCATAGTTAGGAATAAAATGACCCTCACTATCTCAGTAAGGCCATGCCCATGGGAATTAATATTGTAGATTTGCGTCCACCGCCCGCATTCAGAAGCAACATCCACAAAGTCCTCTTTTTCACCTTTGGAAACTGCCAAACTTTTCTTCATAACTTTTCTCCTGACAGAGCAAAAACCCTTGCCCCCCCCCCAAAAAAAAAAAAATACCCCTTCACTTTAGCACAAACACACCAAAAGAAAAAAGAACAAACATTCACCAGAAAATTAATTAACCATTCCAAGAAAAAATTGAAATAAAAATATAAATATATAAATAAAACAAAAAATATATTTGTCACTAAAAATGCAGGTCATGAACTCATTAACAATTAATTAATTAGAATAAAAGTTAAAAGCAACCTCAATCAAATAATACCCCGTTCAGACAGAGCCAAAAAGTCGTCTTTAGTCGTATTCGAGTTATATCGAGTTCAAAATTCACGTGTGTGTGTGAACAGTTCAAGTCGACTTAAGTTGTCTTTCAAAAAGTCATCTTACATCAAATTTTCAACCCGCTAAAAAGCAAGTTAAGTCGCGTTAGTAATTCGATGTAACTCGATTAACGACGACAACAGATGACTTTTCGTATGTGTGAACACATGTCGTTGTAAGTCGAGTTGAATTTGTGTTTACTTCTACAGCGCATTGACCTGGAACAAGTAAAGTTCATTTCAATTCGGCTTCAAAATCGTAGCGCATGTGTGAACAGTCGTAAGTCGAGTTACTTTTCGTTAATCTGAGGTCGTGTTTGAAATTAAAAATGAACTCGATATCAAGTCAAGACGACTTTTTAGTGTGTCTGTACGGGGTATAAGACAACAATGAGGCCCCGCCCCTACAATAGACTCACTTCCTAACTGAAAGGCAGCTATCAATCAGGTTAATAAGCACCTTGAGTCCAACACTCTTGACGAAGTCATGCAGTCTGCCTACAAATGTAGGCATAGTACAGAGACTGCCTTGCTTAGAGTGAAAGAAGACATCATGAAGGCCTTAGATTGTAACCAGACTGTTTTCTTAATAATGCTTGACCTATCCGCTGCCTTTGATACCATTGATCACAGCATTCTATTCAAAAGACTTGCTGCTGACTTTGGTATCAAAGGCACCATGCTTAACTGGTTTAAGTCCTATATGACTGGCCGTAGGTTTCGTGTTTGTGTCAGCGGTATTAAATCTGAAACAATGTCTTTACAGTACGGTGTCCCACAAGGATCGATAATCGGACCCAAGGCATTTACTATGTATTCTCAACCTCTCGCTAACATTGTCCGCCAACATGGCCTTCAGTTTCATGTATACGCTGACGACATTCAGTGTAATGGAAATTAGCAGTTGGATGTCATGTAACAAACTGAAACTCAATGAATCCAAGACTGAGTTTTTTATTGCCACCTCAAAACATAATCTTGGTATGTTTGATAGCACCACAATTTTCATTGGTTCTGATGAAATCCATCCTTCATCAACAATTAAAAATCTGGGTGTTAACTTTGACTCTACCATGAGTATGGCACCGCATATAATATCTGTTTGTAAATCAATCAATTTTACTCTGTGTAATGTGTCCAGAGTACGTAAATTCATTGATAGGGAAAGCTGCAGTCATGCTATGGCCATCTGCTGGGTACAGTTTTTTTGCTATGGGATACATTTCAACTTGATGCATGGATTGTGTCAGGTTCAAATATAGTGGTATACTTAGGCCAAAAAAATAAATTGTTTGATTGTCTATAGATGGCCTTGATTGTGATGTGACTTTTTCTCCCAGCACTTGCACTTTGCTGAGCTTTCCACCACAGTCTCGCCATGGTGCCCTGTTCACCTGCACTCTCCCCAGCTTCTCCACATATTCTACAGAAACATCAGTAAACAAATCCTCCATTGTATTTTACATCGTATGTGCCATATCTAACATCAACAATTGTCTTTGGATCAATCTTAACTCACCATATTATGTGCAGTACTTTTCCTTGGGTGCAGCCATTGACTATCAACAGCCCGTCATACATCAGACCGTAGTACAGTGTGGTTGGCGCAAAAAATGTTAAATATTGCGCACAGAAAAAAATGAAAACATTTACAAAACAACATCTATTCATCTTCTAAATATGAAAATAACTGCTACAATATATAAAAGATATCATCAACTCTGCATCCGATGCGTCAGCGTATTTTTATCATGCTCAGGTGGCTAAAGCCACCCTTGCACGATTAAAAATATGCAGATGCATCAGTGGCGTGCCCAGGATTACCAGGGCACAACCATCAGTTTCCCCCGAATGACCAGTGGCAGCGGAAGGTTAAAAATTTAGAGGTGGAAAAATTATGTAACATTGAAAGCGCGCAAAAAAAATTTAAATTTTTTTAAATCATGAAATTTGTGCAAAACTTGGCATATTTTGACAGGATATTGACATAATAGGCCTACCTCAAAATTTGCGCTACATTTGAATTATCAAAAACTAAGGGAAATTCAACGTCTCACAAGTTTTTCAATGATTTTCAAAACATTTAAAACTATTTTTCTTCTCTTTCCTTTTGAATTTGTTTCTCTACTCACCTTTCTTTTCTATCTTTTTTGTGTCAAGATCACCGAATGAGCCTTTCCCCCGACTGAATCACCAAACTGGGGGGGGGGTACGTGCCCACCCCCCCTAGCTCCCCCCTTTGGGCACGCCACTGTGATGCATGGCTGCATCATTGTTGATTGGGGATGAACAACTGTCTCTGTAGCATGTTTGAATATTGGTACCTAAATATCACAGGGATACTGGGATAGTTTTATAATACATTTTATTTGAACCTTTTATTCCTTGTAACTACAGATCAAATACTGTCAGGATGCCTCTGAAGCAGTTTGATTTTACTGACAAAGACACCCGTCTTATCAAGCACAAAAATCGGGTCTACAAAGTCAAGTTGCAATATAAAACTCCTAATAGGTAAGTTTTTCTTTTTTTGTTTGTTTATTTGAATTGTACTCACAGTGACAGTTGTTATTTGTTTTTAGAACTGTAATTTAGCAAGATTTGAAACTGGCACCATAAATATAGAGCGAAAAGGGTACACCCAAAGTAAACAACAACAACAAAATTAAAAAGTCACAAAGTCACAAATGCACAATTTTATTTTTTTATTCAGATTCGGCCTCAAATGCTGCTTCTCCCCACCCTCCCTGGTATGACTTGATTGTCCTTGGAAGCAATGACCCCAAATTTTGATGAAAAAATGAATAATCTGCAGAAAACCATTGGATTATTCTGTATACTCATTGAAATAATGAATTTTTGTTAAGCCTACATGTTGCCAATTATAAGTTCATGTTACCATAAACTGGGGTGACTTTGAAAGCCAGAGTGACTTTGAAAAGGATTTTGACAAAATTGATGGTTGGTAGTTGAAATCCTTTACAAACCATCATCAGGCGAAATGAGTCGTTCAGGAACCACCTAGTTGAAATTTTGTTCAAAGTGTCAAAGTCACCACAGTGTTCAAAGTCACCCTAGTTTATAATACTTATGTCATCGGTCTTCACAAGGTCAATGTAAGGTGCAACAAGTGGTGGGTTATCCCAGATCGCACCACAGATACAGACCCGAAACTTTTCAGTTTTTCAGCTGATTTAAGCTCTTTTTATTACACTTTCAGGTCCTTTTCTTTATAAATCTGCCAAATTTAAGCTCTATGGTGCAGAATCTGACGATTTTCAGCTCTTTTTTCTGAAGATTCAGTTTCAGGTCTGCAGATAACTGAAAGAAAGAAAAAGAACTTAGCATCATCCCTATCTCACTAACTGATTCACTGTGAAAATGTATTACTTACTATATTTCAGTGCAAATGAGAGTGTGTTTCCATTTGGTCAGAAAGATTTCGTCCATTCAGAACTAGAGGTGAGTTCATTTAATTAGATATTTTTATGTAAGTAAAAGCACTGTGATTAGATAACTTTTCTACAGGCCTAGAAGTTCAATCTCATTTGAATTACTTTCTTTTCAACCAAAAGCCAAACAAGCAAACAAAAAATAAATAAACCAGAGGAGTTTGAATACTTTTCCCAGTTTGGAAAGGTTGTAAAAATCCTGTGGTAATTTGCAGCAGAAGTAAACAATCAAACATGTCATCTTTACAAACTTATCTATTTTGTTTGGTATGTTACTTCTCCTTGATGATGCCTCATCTTCCTAGCTGCTTTTTACATCCACATTCTTCTATACTGTCACTTTTCAGGTACTGGGCAATTATTTCCTCTTATCCATTGTAAAATGAGACATTATTTTTACTTTGAATTTAACATATTCCTATAACTACTGCAAGAAGCACACCATCCATTTTTCGTGCTTTCAAACGGTCGGCTAAATAAATGGCGCTGGTACTTTACGTGGGAAGGCATAGATTGTTGCGATTCTCCCACTTAAATCTATTATGGATGTAACTTGTGCTCTGTAAATGTGAAACCGCTATTAGACTTGAGTCTCCAACTGCCATATGTTTACCATTTAGGGAAAGAGAAAAAATAGTATATGTGTAAAGGTGTAAACTGTCATTACTTACATTTATCATGTCACTCACTACAAATACCGGTATATCTATATAGATATTCTTCATTTTGCAATGTTCATTGATTGATATGTATTTGTTTGATCTCTTTGCTGATATTGTATAATTACACTGACTTTGTATACAGAGTGCCATCCGAGCTGCCCTGGCCATGCAAGGAAATGTACATCCATTCAGAACAGACCATTTTATTGTTCATCCTGGTGAGTAACACTATGAATGTAAAAATAAGCTATTGATATAGTAGTATACAAATACAATATGGTTCGAGTGGAAGTATCGCAAAATACTGTCCCTGTGCGCCTTGGGAGGAAGTCTCGATCATCCAACATAGAGGGAAAGTATTTTGCAATACTTCTCCAAAATTAGCTGTGTTGTATTTGTTTTAATTACTACACCTCAAAAAAGTCAGATTATAATTAGGAATTTGGAAATAAATCTAAAAGTCAACAAATTTGGTGAGCCATACAATAGTACCATCCGGAAGTTTTTACTACTTTCCCCATGTGTGAGTAAAACACACAGGCGTAACACATAAACGCATACCCGCTCTGCAGTACTGGAGCATTAACGCACACGCAGGAAAGTAGTCAATAATACTTTTTACGCGTCTCAGTTATTTAACCAATAAAAAGACTGTATTTACTATTACCACTACTTATAAATGTTGAAAAGGTGTAGTAATTATGAATAAATTATAAAGTTCAATGTTACAGTAGTAGATGCAAGTTGTTTTTGAATATGGCAGAAAATAAGCTTACATTCCTCACATTTTCTAGTATGTCCAAGCTGAAGCACCCCTAGGTTGACTGCTTGTTGAAATATCAAGTTGCCAAGAACCAATTGGAAATTAGTACAAAATTTTGATGGTTATCAGTGCTAACCATTTTGATTTCATTATCTATTTGACCCTACTTGTATAATAGTATTGTTTCACAATGACATAGAAGTCATTAAAAAATGCTTATAAGTCATACTGACAATATCTTTAAAAGGAGCTTGGTCCAATTTGTCAAAATTATGTTTTCAGTGTCATATGAAAGATGACCACTTATGTTCAGCTTAATCAGTCAAACTGTTTTGATTTTATGGGAAATTTTGTATTTTAGAGCCGCCTGTACATTACTGTGTAAAATTAATTATGGTTACCATAATTAGACACATTTCCATATATAACCTTAAAAACTGAACATACTCACCCATGAAATTTCAAATGGATTATGAGAAAAATCTGAGTAATATTTTGGTACCAAAATCTCAAAAAGTTTGTAAAAAATTCAAGCAATCAGACCATGCTTAGACGAGGGAATATATGGTTTGACCCCAAAAAAATTGCAACAAAAGGTTTTTTAACTGATTTAGGTAGTATTTATCTTCAGTAACAACATATCAAAAATCTAAAAAAATCGGACTTCCG
>JXSR01S011714.1:24453-37192 GCA_000969725.1 Ophiothrix spiculata
AAACAACAAATTGATGCCGCCATAAATCAGACCATGCTCCTTTCTTCCATGTAGTATTTGATGGTCTACCTAGATCCAAACAACAAATTGATGCCACCATAAATCAGACCATGCTCCTTTAGATACATCTTTTTGTGATGACTCATTGCAACAACTTGGCTACTATATAGTATTATATACCTCATATATAGATTCCTGTCCTCTGATTGGTTAAAAGTGAAGGCATGGATTTAACTAGGCCCTATGAATTTACTATGCCCGGGGCATAGCATTCACTATGCCCGCTCAATGTATTTTGCGTCGTGTAACTCGAGCTTTACGCGCGCGACTGTAAGCATTCATGGTCAGACACGCGCTGCAGTGCGTGAGCTAGTTATCTTTGGCGCACTGAATACGACGCGGTCAGCACTGAAAGGAGAAACAAATATCGTAAATTATTATCGAGCGCTTGGAGTGCTAAAATGGCTCTTTTAACCAACCAATGGACAATAATCTATATATTCGGTATATAAAACGAATATTGACTGCTTTTTGTTCGGGTTATGGTTAAAATTATTTCCCCTCGGTGATCTCAAAACCATGAATATGCCCTCAGCTTCGCTTCGGGCATATTCATGGTTTTGTGATCACCTCGGGAAAATAATTTAAACCATGCCCCTCAAAGCAGTCAATATTTGTATACTATTAAATCTTAGTGGTAAAGGCATGGTCAACTACACACGACAAAGTTACTCTGAAAGGACCTTTAAATCTCTTTTTTTTTTCTTCCCTGTAGTATTTGATGGTCTACCTAGATCCAAACAACAAATTGATGCCACAGCTGGCGGCATGGTAGGAGAGGCAAAGAGAGAAGGTAAGAGGGGCAATTTTTTGCTTTTGTTCTTTTTTTATTAAATGTGGCAGGTATTTCAACTGTAGGAAACAGACTTTCTGGTTCAAAATATATAATTATGGAGCTAATGATGCATGATGGAAGACAATTGTTAAGGATGGAAGGAAAACAGTCAAGAAGTACTTAGAAAGCACTATGATCTTTCCACAAGTCTTCATGGATCAATAAAAATCATCATTGATCAAGATTTTTAAAGCAAAGTATTTCAAATCATCACTGTATCCGAAAACGTGTATGACACTGCTTTAAATTATTGACAACTTCAAAGTCACTGTCAACAGTAATAGTGAATTATGAATTTCAGGAAGGGTCTATATGATTTCCAAGTGGATGTGCAATATCATTAACCCTTTGAACCCTGGCCATTCCACGTGTATCTGTACCGCTGACCCGGGCTTACCCGAAAGTTTAAGAACACAATATAACCCCTTAACTTGCTTAGATTTTGATTTCCCTTGCTTTACTTTTTCATTATACAGTAGTCTGAAATATTCCAATAACCAGCATTCACCAAAGAATATTATTTATGTCGACCAACATATTCGACATTTACGTTGTAGTAAAGCCACATTTGTTGAAAATTGTGATCAAATTTGCAAAAATATGTGGAATTTTTCACCTCTGTCGAGTCAATAAGAGCAAAATTACCCATCAACCATGGGTTCAAACCTTCATTGATGTCTTCCGATATAAATAAGACCATTGAAACTTGTAACTACCCATGCCTGATAAAAAACACATCAAGTTTCTGGCACGTGACCTTGAAGCCGGTATACCGGCTCGTCGGGTTCAAAGGGTTAATTGTAGGGGTTAGGCAATTTTGGAGGCTATACGAAAGCCATTTTTACCAAATGTATCAAAAATTCAACAATGGCCTGTGTAGTACATTTTTCAGTAGAGTAATATTCTCCAAGGCTATTTTGTGAAATATCATGGCTTATCGCCTCATAGACTGTTTTGCTGATCCATTGATTATTGGATTCTGTTGCATTGCAGGAATGAAAAGGGATCAGAATTTGCTGAAATGTGAGCCCTTTTCATTCTCACAATGCATGATGCACCAGAATCCAATAATCAATGGATCTGCAATATAACCCATTGTTCAGAGGATTCTGGTTGCCAGTCATTGTGGCTGACCTTTTGCTGATTGCTGCCATACGCCCAGCCCGCCGTCGTATATAACCGTTAGAAAATTCCAGGAAAATATGACTTCTGGCATGGCCACTAACATTATATGTGACATGGTATAGCAAAATCAGGCGGAACTGGGCAAGGCTAAAAAATTAGAAAAAGGCAAAAGTAAAGAGAAGGGTGAATATTGTCAAAACTGATTTTTTACATATTTCTAGTGCTTAATATGATAAAAACATTATGTGAAAATCCCAGAGTGAAATTTAAATGGGAAGGTATACTTTTGAACAAATATTTGTTATAATATTCTTTATATTTCTTATTTGTTTTCTTGTCTATTTCTCATTTTAAACATTTTAGAAATCCAAATTTTAAAATGTAATAACTTTGGTTAGGAATGGTATTTTGGGATGAAACAAAAACCTTTAGAAAGAGCAAAGTCTATATTTTTATATTATCACAAAAAATCAATTTCCATCTCTGCCCAGTTCAGACTGATTTTGCTATACCACGTCACATATTATGATTACTAATTGGTAAAAAATATGTTAAATCTATAAACAGTGGGGTTCACGCGTGAACCCTAGCGGATTTGGAATACCGTTATTACTATGAAAACACTTTTGTAATTTTTGGAGGAAAGGTAAAAGTATGATTTTTGTATTGAAAGAGAGTTTAACTTACGTCTCACGACTTCGTATTGTAGCGTTGGTAGCTTGCGGCCAGCATCGACCAGCCTTCAGAGCCAAATGATGTTAAAATTCCGTGGTCACATGACCGCTGATGGGATCACGGTCACGTGACTTAATGAGTTTGTTAAAGCACTTGGGAAGGTTATGCCTGCCTTGGTCCCGGTTTAAATCACTTTGCATCCTCCTGATTTGAATGGCTTCCCGTACTCCTCTACGATACCGATCCCTTTCAAGGTCCAATATTTGAAGAGCCCGATTCCAAAACCTCTTACGTCCATTTTTATGGAATTTGAGTTTGAACCTGAAACATATATAGTGCTTGACCGTACCTTCCAAGCAATGATAACGATTTGTTGCAAAACTGCCTATAATCTGTTGAAAATGTCAATCAAAAATTGACTTTGTTTACAAAACCTCTTACATCCAAAATAGTTTTGTGACAAAACCTCTTATGTCCATGCCATTGTTGTTATTGGACCATAACTAATGAATTGTTTGGGGGATCCACAATTATCATTTCCCACAACATTTGAATTAGACAAGTTCTGCATGTAACTACATACTTGACAGCATGCATTGTGCTTTTATAATGTATCCAATACACTGGTCAATTAGTACCCCCTGATCTTGGCACACCGCATTTCGTCATCGTGGAGATAGCAGTAATATACCCTGGTCGCATAACTAATGAATTGTTTGATTGGGGTGGGGTGAAAACGGGGTGGGGGATGGGGAGGGTTCGTATATCAGCAAGATTTATAAGCGAAATGTACGAAGGAAAACTTACAAATTATGCTGAAACCGTTAAATTACATTGTTTTACAATCAAGTAAGCAAATGAAACCGTATGTAATGGGGTGTGGGGGAGGGGGTAACGGAGGAGGAGAGGGAGGGGGGGGGGGATATGACATAGAACCCTTTTTCCAAGTTATTTACAACCTAATATAAGCCTGTGAACATGCCGCAATTTGCGTGAACCATTTTGTTGCTATTGCATTTTGTGCACTTTCTGGACGGTTTTAGCTGAGCATACCTTTAAATGGTGGGGATGGGGTGGGTGGGCAGTGGAAAGGGTGGGTTTTGGGCTTTAAAGGTGTTACTACATAGATGTGAATGTTTTAGTTAATAAATTACATCATTTTGCACTGAAAATATGATCTCAATTTCTGAAATTGATTTCTTTTGTTTGTTGTCCATTGATTAATTATTGAGTTTGGTGACAAAACCTCTTACATCCGTTTTTTTTGAAATATTGTAATTAGTTTAAAAAATAATTGTCATTGTCTGATTTCTGTAAACATAATATTGTAAACAAGTACATCATTATACTTAATTTACATGCAAACTTGATTCAAAATAACAACGTATAAATGTCATAATAAACTTTCCTTGTTTTCTCAGTTTAACAAAAATGGATGTAAGAGGTTTTGGAAACAAGCTCTTCATTTGAACACGATCCCAGGCAATATGATGGCTTGGGAAGAAGGTCTTTCATGCTCTCTCAGCCTAGTTCTTAGGGGCCGAGTGCTTTCACCAACGTACGTTGGTCGTACAGTCTTTGCATTTTAAACCATAGATCGCTCCCGATTTGTCAAGTTTGTTGGTGGGGTCTTTGGGAGCAACTAACATGGAGCGAAGCGAGGACTGTGGTTTGATGTGCGTCATGATATGGTGCGACCTTAGCAGCCTTTATAGTTACATTGATTTCCTGTGTCCCAGACCCACTTTTTGTAACTGCAGATTGCCAGGGATTTTCTGATGCTAGAAATTTCAGATAGTCTTTCATCCTGCTTTGAGACAATGTTGTTTGCTCTGTCCACTAGCGTTCGGATGACACCCAATTTGTGCTGGAGCGGATGATGTGAAGCAAAATTGAGGTACTGATTTGTGTGGGTCTGTTTGCGATACACTTAGAAGCTAAGTTCACCATTTGGTTCGCGAGTAACTAAAACGTCCAACATGGCAAGTTTGCGGTCAACTTCTTGTTCGATCGTGAATTTGATAGAAGGGTGCAGAGAGTTGAGGTGTCTAGTTGATTTTTGTAATATTTTCTTCAATAAGTGACCCAATAGAAATACACGTAAAACGTATCCTAAATTTGCATTTAGAAATCCATTGTCCCAAACGTGTCCTATGCCACCTGTTATTGCCTAGAGTGTTTTTGAAGCCTGATTAATTGACCTTATATTTAAAGACTAAACACTTTTGCACCAGTAATTTATTTCCTATTGGCTATGTAGTTAATAAAAAACATATTTTTATTTTTCAATATGTGCTTTTTATTTTTCATGACAGCTAACAAATCTAAAGTATACTATGGGTTATTAAAAGAGCCAGAGATCAACCTTCCATTGGATGATGGGGATGAGGAAATGGACGGAGAAGGAAAACCAAAGGTAGGAAATATGTGACCCTCCTTGGAACCATCTAGAGCGACCTTGTACCTGCAATTCAAAATAGATTTGGTAAGGCCACACTAATTTAATTGTTTGTCTCAAAGCTCACCTAAATTTGAAAACATATTGCGGAATGCGGTTTTATTTCATTTTATTTTTTTAGGAAAATCTTTTCCAACTATACCAGGCGTTATACTTGCCATTTTTCGCCATTCATTTTCCATCCATTGATATTTACTTGAAAATAAAACAATATGTTTGTTATTCTGTGATTTTGTGATCCACAGGACACGATTTGTGATCTTTGATGGGGGTTTTATTTGACAAAATTGAAAAATAAAAAAATATTTAGAAGTAAAATTCAAATTTTTACAATTTGGCGATGTTAATGCGCATGTTTAAACTAACGCAGCGCTTTGAGACAAACAATTAAATAAGTGTGGCCTAATGATGCATGTTTCTAAAGTTTTCAAATAGCTCCTTTTCAATGAAATTTCATCTTTTTTTTTCTTGGTGAAAATTCAAAATTGAAGATAATAAAATTGATTTAAAGCAAGTATACCCATTTATACAACAATTTCAAATACCCATTCAAGTCATTTATTAGGAATTATCAATTTATGTTTTATGATTCAAACAATCTACGAGGGTCATTCAAAAAGTTCTACCTGTTGTATCATAACTTTTGTTCTGTTAAAGGTAGCTACTTAAAATGTGACACAAATATAGCTAATGATATAACCTACACATGGTGTAACAATCATATCAATATCTTTTCTAGATTTCTGTAGGTTACCTGAAAACCACAGTAAGGGTAGGGTACACCGGAAGCGGTAAAATATCTAATGACATTTCTCCTGAAATTATATGTGCAGCTTATGTATGAAAAACTATATATGTAAACCCAAAATTTATGTAAGTTACAGAATAAATTTGATATGAAAGAGTACCCAACAGTCCAACAAGTCATTTGTCACTGATAAAGTAAACTTGTTATAGATAAAAATTACCCAGAATCCACATATTTGAAAGGATGTCTTGTACCCTTTCAGGTTAACAAATATTAGCATAGTGCTTTTCTCTGTAGCCTGACTTTTCCAAGTCCGTATTTATGTAAAAGGCAACAGTTAAAGCTACTACACCACATTTTTCAGTCAAAAACTTGAATTTGTTTGCCCTTGGTATCTACCATGAAAACATTTTTAAAATAAAGCTCCATAATGCCACCATTTTGTATCTCGTTTTATTCAAGTCAGTTTTTTCGTAAACTGCGTCTTTGGTGATTTTAATATTATTGCTGGAGGGGCTATTTGTTCCTATTATTGTCATCCTTGTGAATTACCATTATTTGCAGTTTGGGTCATCAGCTTTTTTAATCATCTCGCATAATTGTATGTTCATTCTTATGTTTTATAATATTTTAACTGTATAGCAATTCTACATGGCTATATTATGGCTTTTCTAATTTACTGTATTTGAGCCACTTTTTTAACTGTTGCACATATTTTGATCGTTTCCGGTGTAACGAAACACTCTGTGGTTTTCATGACACATACAGAAATCTAGATAAGATATTAATATGATTGTTGTACAATATGTAGGGCACATTCTTAACTATATTTTTGCTAATTTTCAAGTATTTACCGTTATTAGAACAAAAGTTATGATACAACAGGTAAAACTTTTTGAATGACCCTCGTACATAAAAAAATAAGTATATATTTCCCCTTATTTTATATCATTTTAACCTGTAGGACTTTAATTAATATTTTTGCACAATATCCAAGTAATCACCATTAACTTTGGCCAAATTTTGGCAAAGTACACATTTTCCACAGGACATTTTCTTGAATTTTGCAGCTACAATATCTGTGAATACACCCTATTTTTTCTAATTTCACAGACTACATTCTGAATTGAATTGAATTAATTGTTTTTTTGCACAATATGCAAGTGATCACCATTCAGTTTGGCCAAATTTTGGCAAAGTACACATTTTCCACAGGACATTTTCTTGAATTTTGCAGCTACGATATCTGTAAATACACCCTATTTTTTTCTAATTTCACAGACTACATTCTTAATTGAATTGAAGTGCAGACAAGTAACAATATCAAAAATTCTTTGTTATTTTGACAGAAAAAGAAACCTAAAAAGGACTTATCCTCAAAAAGCAAGAAACCAGACCCAAATGCACCACCTAATAATAGAATACCATTACTTGAGATGTAAGTATTGGTTCAACAGTTTGAAAGCTGATAAATTGTTTAATGAGTAAACATGTTCACATCATCATCATCGGTCAACTGCAGAGCAGGCAGTTACAAGATTCGTCCAAACGCATCGATCTTAGGAAATTGTGGCAATTTGGTCCGCAGACAATTTTATCATATCCTAGGACTTGATTGATATTGGTAAAGCCAAGATTTTTCTGTGATACAGAAAAACTGACAAATTCACAGAATTTGTGGTTGCTCATGGAAGTTTAAAAAATGCCACTAAGTAGTGAAAATTTTTGTAAAAAATCTGACTTTTGTGTTGATTTGCAAACTGTGACAAAGAAAAGTGATAATTCAACAACTGAATTAATCCATTTTAGCAATAATTCAAGGCCTACGATGCCGAATTGAATAAACAAACATCCTTATTTCAAATGACGATGTTCTATTCTTAGCGTGAGTATCGAAAATCAGTCCCCTTTTACACACATTCCAGTCTCTGGGAGGTGTTGCCATTTGTTTTAGAACATATTTTGACAAGTTGGTTTTACTTTTCAGTGTTTTATTATGGAAACGGAAAAATCTCAGAAATCGTCCAATTTGTAACACGGAATTTAAATTTAGCAACCTAGAGAAATCGGGTCTCTAGTTTAGATATAGGATAGGTGTGAAGTATGCAGATTGCTAGGCCTCCTTTGCCAAATGGCAGTATGTAGAGCATGTATCTTTTAACTGGCTTTTCTTGGGGGTGGGGGGGGGGAGATGTAGGATGTGCTCAAGAAAACTCAGCTGTCGCTTCCTCACACAGTAGATAAAGAGGTTCTGTGTTAGCCACTGAGTTAACATTCAAGTAAGTTCTACTAATTAAAGTCACCACGCAATTGTCATTTTTTTATGTATTGACATATTTCAGGAAAGACTCTGATAAATTGGAGAAAAGGATAGCAATGAGGGAGCTTTCCAAGCGTGTCAGACTGTCACCAGACTGTTTGCCGTCCATTTGTTTTTATACATGTCTGCATGCCCACCAAGGGTAAGTTTAATGGAATTAATGGAAGTTATGCATGTAGAGCCTCACATTTCCCAAAATGTTTTTCATCCAAACAAACTAGCAATAAAACAATACAATATTTAAACTTAAAATTATACACTTTTGGAAAGAAAACTTTTCAAAAAACTGCCAAAAATCCCCAAACAAATGCTTCAAATATATTTTTAAATAATAAGAATTTTTTGCCTCTTAGAATTAACTTTGTTATATGGAGTCCTGGCTCAAGAAAAAGAAAACTAAGGCCTGCTCACACATAATAGTCAGTGACGACTAGGAAGACAAGGGTTAATAGATCTTTTCAAACCGATCTTTTCCGAAGATACCCGAAAGCTTTCCGATCGTTTCCGGAAATATAGAGTACCTCAGTGCCTCATCTTTTGACAAAGTTCGACACTTCTACAATATGTTTCCAACAATGACGAACGTTGTCTTTTCTATCATGCACTTTTGCGGTACTATCATTTGTTGTTTTCATTGTCGTCTGCCGACTGCAACTGCTGTGGCATGTGACCATGCTTTCCGAAGTTTTCTGATCGCTGTTTGAAGGTCTATATTCATTGTAACGCTTCTGTGTCACCCTGTACATATGGAATGGTCATGCTGCCTTTGCTTTGTTAGTTAAAGTTCTTATTGCAGCTGCTGCATTTGTTGCTGGAGTTGCGAAAATTGCCTGTTTCCCACACCCACTTCTTGTAGCCACATATGGCAATCTCAATTTTGATTTAAAGTTACTTTTTGCATCAAATTATTTTGTAAAATAATTTTAAAACCTCAAATGCATTGGGGTTGCTTTAACAACCCCACTAGTTTTCATGAAATAAAATTTAAACTAAAAATCGTTAGGCTTTGTGAACAAACGAGTTTTGACGAGTTTTTTAATTTTAAAAATAGGAATTATGTCATATCCTACCTCCTCTGACATTCTCCATATCTTCAAACTCATAAAATGAGCTTTGATCATTTCCTCCATTTGTCAAGTGTACTAAATGCTCATTTGCTGTGTTATTTGAATTAAGTATTCAAACACGCCACAGAGTTGTCCATCGCGAATCAACGAACGATGCATCCATGCATCTGCATATTTTTATCGCGCGAGGGTGGCTTTAGCCATCCAAGCAGAGTTCTTGATTCGCGATATACAACTCTGTGGCGTGTTTGAATACCTTTCAGCAACGAAAATCTTCCTGAAAAAACATATGAATTAATTTGTAAATGCAAAGTTTTCAATTTAACAGGAAGGTATAAAAACATTAAGCATAATCTGAATTTAATTTAGCTCATTGGGTATACGGTACATGTACACATGAGCCGGTGTACCTGCTCGTCGGGTTCGAAGGGTTAATTTTGTGCACTTGTTTAATAAATGTCAACATCCCTGATTATCAGTGATGATTCCAGCTGGCAACCTTCCTTCAAATTGTTTCTTTTTTCTGGTATTTTTACATGAAGCTTAACGGCCCTGGATATCAGCGACGATTCCAGTATGATGGCGGCAGGATTTGCGGATTCGGTGCTAAGAATATGGACATTGACACCCAAGAAACTACGCGGAATGAAATCAGCACTTGACCTTGGTTACCTGGATATAGAAACTGATGATATTCTGGAAAGAATTATGGATGAAAGGTAGGGGGAAAAATTTGAAACTGGGAGGGTTTGCTTTGGCACTAGTGTAAAATTATTGACAGATTCAAATAACTTGCTGTTGGAGAAACATTTGTTAGACAAGAAATTGATGAGTGGGTATCAGGTATGAAATCCTGTGGAGCTGAAATTTAAGCTAGACAGATGATTGATAATTTACCAAGTGTTAAATCAAAGCCGATTATTACAATGTTAGACTGACACCGAGAGTGGGAAAATAAAAACATTATCAAAGAATATTAAAAGAGTCCTAATTTGAGCTTTTTCTTTAATTTTCAGCCTTTTTTTGGCATTTTGTCACTATTTTTAGCTTTTTTCAGCTCTTTTTATCACCCGACTCTCACACCCCTGTTAATTAAACTGCGCAATAGACCAAAAAGAGCAAGTTGTCCCTTTTAATGATATTCAAATGATCTTGATTGTTTATGTAGGAGTGCCAGTGATTTCAGAGTTTTACATGGACACAGTGGGCCTATCTATGGTGTTAGTTTCAGTCCAGACAGAAGTTTTGTGTTGTCATCTTCAGAAGACGGAACAGGTATGTGTTGAAACCCCTGGGTGGAGGATGGAGGGGAGGGGATGATTTCCGAGTTTTACATGGGCACAGTGGGCCTATATATGGTGTTAGTTTCAGTCCAGACAGAAGTTTTGTGTTGTCATCTTCAGAAGACGGAACAGGTGTGTGTTTAAATGAAGATTAAAAAGAACGCTTTTCAGGTTTTTAACAGGTTAATATTGCATTAAGTTGTAAATGGCTTCATTTAATGAAGAAAAGGAGCTTCATTCGATGAAGAGATCACTCCATTTAATCTTCATTAGATTAAAGTCATCTGAAAAAAACACTTTTTCATTCTGGGCGGGACCAAATCGCACCGTGCGTGAACAACAAACCAATCATATCGATCATCAAGTCACACATTAACAGAACAGACAAATCATGCGAGCTCACAAGTATCGTGTGAGTTGCATTTGAACTTAAACCTCAGTGCACCAGATGCGTAAAAATGAAAGGTTTTCTTCGTGTGACTTTAAAGGGGCATTGGACAAGTTCAGCATCATCCCCAAACTTTTCCCCAAACATTTTGAGATTTTTGCATCATTTGAGTGATTGGTGATAATAATGACAGCGTGCAAAGTTTCCTTGTCAAATTCAAACCCTATATATCAAAATATTTAGATATTCTCTTATTTTTGATTATCGTTGTCGACAACAATAAATACTGCCCTCTACAGTTGAATTTCTAGAATTGGCCTTTTTATGAGATCTGATGCAAATTTATAATTTCTTTTGATTTTTCTGCAATCTATGATGTGAAAGGAATGTTTTACAAACAAATCTTTGACTCTTTCTCATTGTATAACATCAATAAATACATTTATAGAATAGCCTCATACCCAAAATCAACAACTAAAATAAAATTCAAAGGTTTTGATCAAAATTTTCCCGATATCTGGTAATTGACTGTTATTTTCTAACATAGGAAGTGTAAATCATCCACAAACAAAATTTCAATAAATTTTCCAATGCCCTTTAAGGATAAAGGCTCCTTTTATTAGATTCTGTATTTTGATTAGTTATGCACGTAGTGTAAGGCTGCATGTCAAAGGTACACTGATTCATCGTATGATGATGTCTGTTGCTTTGTAAAGGGCAATGTACTTTTATCTTTCTTGATCTTCTTTAAGCTGAATTCAGACTCGACGCAAACGCACAACGCACCGAGCATGTGCAGTAAAAGATTTGAGGAGTTCCGATCAATAGATATTAAAACGCAACACCGAATGCGGCACCGCAATTTCCTCAACTTTCCATTGCGTTTTCATGTCATCGGCTGCTGCAGTCCGTTTGCGTTTTGAGTGTGAATTCATTTGCGGTGAAAAGTATTGGAAACGCAACGCATTGCGTTTTGAGTATGAATTCAGCTTTAAGTAGATTTGTTATGAAAGCTCTCTTCATTAACAAATGAAGATGATCAGCAGGTGTGAATTGATCTTACAAGTCGTTATGTGGGTGCAAGAAAGTCGTATCTGCAATAGCTGCCATTTGTCATTAATTTAGATTGCACACTGTATAATCTCCAGTCTTGGGTCAGTGGCTCTTGAAATGGTTCTTCAGGTGAGGGTAAGAACCATTTCAAGAGCCACTAACATATGTCAAGGATATTTTTAGGGATTTTTTCACATTCTAGTCATCATCATCATCAGTTACGCCGTTTAGCGCCACCCACGATATTGTTCCATTATCGTCTTGTTCAGCTGATGTTTCAAGCTGTAAATTTCAAATTTACCACGTTGTCTTTTTCCAACATAAAATAAGACCCATGATTTAATGTTATTTTTTGTTTTGCTTCTGATCGGTTGACTTATATCATATCCTCATGGATTCCTGTCGCAGTTCGAGAGCTTTATCCGTCCATGAATCTTGACGGTTGACATTTCATAACATTCTTCTATGTACGCCGATGATGTGCGCTTCAAAAGTTTGGTTTCGCGTAATAACGCGAACATAATTCGTGACTTCAAAAACTGCAGAAAAGGGTGTTCTAGTGACTAGGTGTTAAATAAATATAACTTAAGGCAGCCATTGCAGATATGACTTTCTTGCACTCACATGACATAAGCCCATGATATACTAGCAAGACGCAGCTAGCGTGTGGTTTGATTTTAGCCGCTTCGAAGACGCTAACCAGACGCTAGCAAGTTAAAATATTTTT
>JXSR01S011714.1:45118-56421 GCA_000969725.1 Ophiothrix spiculata
TTTGTCTCAGAAACCATTTGCAAAAACGCTATGCGCTATGCGATTTTTTATTTTTTTTAGAAAAATAGCTATGCGGTATGCGGGATTCTTTTTTTTTTTTACGCTCTAAAATTTTAATTGCCCCAACTAACGTGTGTGAAGTCACCGCCACCGTCACTCAACACGTATGCGGTAGACGAAAACACGAAACAAAAAAGTAATAAATAAATAAATCTCGCTTGAATTTGGAATAAAGTTACTAAAAATCGCAATGATTCAGTGGATTTATTTTGCATATTGTCTCAGTTTTTTGCAGTGTTTCCTGTTTTCAGGAGATCGCCATTTTGTAATGACCTTCCCAGCATGCAAAGCGTGTATACATGGTTCGCTGGTACACAAAATACCGGGTATCAATTTCATTAAAACGAAGCTGCCGCGAATCATACCTTCGGTCGCCATAGACATAAAGAAACTTGGAAGGGGATCGATCGCTGGATTACTATCGAGAAAAAAAAAAGAGGGCCAGCGCGTAGGTCTACGTGCTAAATTCACTTCCACATAGCAATGCGCGCAGGTTTCTGAGACAAACCTTTTTTTTTTTGCCTAACCATCATAGCATTATAAAGATGCACAAACACACCTGACACAATCTTTCTTACTTTAAGCCAGTGGTTGGCAACCTTTTCACTAATGCGTGCCAAAAAATAGTTGTGATATTTTTTTGCGAGCCGCATCCAAAGTCTATTAAAAGAGTTCATTGAGACCCACGAAATACTTGGGATTAGTTCGGTAGGGCACTCAAATATCATGACCTATCATTTTCTACCATAATGACCGCCTTTTTATGTAGATAAGGTATGATGATCGCGTCAATAGTCTCGCCCAAAATGGCTTTAGCCACAATGATTGGGTGTGAGAAGGTGAATGGCTATGGAGCCGATGCTCACTGATTCTCAAGGAGATGGCAACAAAAATAGTGGTAGCCTAATAGTCCTGTGACTAGACCCTGTGGCAAGGTAATTGGCATTGGGAAGGAACTGAATTTCACATTCCTCCTTCCATCATTTTTGTTGCCATCCCCTTGAGCATCTGTGAGTATCGGCTCCAAAGCCATTCACTTTCTCACATCCGATCATCGTGTCTATAGCAATTTTGGGGAGGTTACTGACATGATCATCGTGTCTATAGCCAGTTCCATATTCGTATTAGGCCTGGGACTTTTCGGTAATTTGCTATCCGGGTACCCGACTTATTTTTCGGTCGGTTACCCAGGTACCCGACCATATTGACAATTGTGGCCGATTGTGGTCATGATTTATCATGTTAACTTCGATCAGCTGGATGATTTTATCATAAATTGTTGAACACATTGTTTTTTGTTCAAAATTCTATGATTTTATTGTCCAGTTCGGGTAATCGTTCGGCAGATTTTGTACCCGGGTAATCTCATGACGGGCGGGTACCCGGGTTTTAGTCCCAGGCCTTATTCATATTAGGTAAAATGTCATCTTTGCCTGATTTTTTTTTATTCCCTGTCCTTGCCTGATAACCATGAAGAGTAAATTCCCAATGAATACCTTTCATTTCAGGTGGGCTAGACAACTCGGTCAAATTATGGGACATCAAAAAAGTCTTCTCAGAGTTTGATTCAGATGACACAGCATCAACGCCACAGATTGTACAGTAAGTTATTGGTTTATTAGGACTCTTGGTACACCGGAAAAAGTTATTCTTTAGGTCCCATCAAAAACTAGACCCATGACCCAAGCCTAACTCGCTAATCGTGACCTGACCTTAACTCACTAACCATGACCCGATTCTAACTCACTAACCATGACCCGACCCTAACCCTAAACATACCCTAACCCTATCCCTAAACCATAACCCTATAATTTTGGGTGGGACCTAAAGTATACTTGGTTCGGTATACCTGTTTGAAAATGTCATGTTGCAATACAAATATCTAAAATTGTAACAGGGTTTCGACTTTACCGTCGGTCACGACCGACAGAATTTGGAAGGACCGACCAGTTCAGCTATGAGATGGTCCTTCTGTCCGATCATTTTTTTAGGTTGTCACTGATTTTTGAATTAGAAGTCCTTCTGAAGGACCTGTAAATTTAGTGAAGGACCTGTGGATTTTGAGACTTACTGGTCCTTGTGTCCTGTGGATTTAAAAGTGTAAAGGCAACCCCTGTTGTAATCAACATAACTTCAAGTGCTTCATGGGGAAGCTGGTTTAGCATTATTTTCCTCGCTTTGCACCAATGAGTCCTCGATTCCCAATCCCTGCGCTGTATGTGCATTTGGTTTTCTGTCCATGCTCGTTTCCGCAGGTTCTCTGTGTCCTTCAGTTTTCCTCCTGCACTAAAAAGTAAATATTAATAATTGGACGTGTGTTTTCTCTCTTCCAGATCTGATAAGTCCAATATTTTACTAGGATCCTATCCTACCAGGCACACACCAGTACATCATCTGCATTTCACTAGGAGAAATTTGCTAATGGCTGGTGGACCTTATCTACCCCCTCCCTCTGCTACTGTAGCAAATACATCAAATCAAACTACAATGGTGACAACCATAACGTGACAGTAAGATTTGCATCATCAACTGCAAGTACAGCTGTGACAACTATAGCATCACAGTAGGAACTGTGGATGGAAAGTAGGCATTGCACTCATTGTTACACCTACCTTCTGCCATGTACAGATGCAATACCATCAACATACCTGCAACTGTTTCAAACACCACCCCATGGAAGATTGAAGAATTTATGGACATCCCAGATAGCAAAGCTTAGTTGGACCAACTTTGGGCCAATGTCGGCAGTTACGTTGGGCCAATGTACACAAAATGATGTAGGGCCCATGTCCTTTTGTCCATCGGGCCATCGTCATTCCTACATTGGCATTCTGACGGTTGGCTGAACGTTGGGCCAATGAAAAGCCAATGTGTTACAAAATCATACAGATAGCAAAGTTTAGTTGGGCCAATGTTAGCCGATTATGTTGGGCCAACATTGGCAAATGATATCGGGCCTGTGATTTTTACCAAGTGGATTTCTCCCACTCAGTAAAGAAGTGGTACCCTCCACAATGATGGGAGGACATGCCAAGTATGTCTTGCTTTGCTGCCTTGTTTAAAATAGCAACATGAGGTCACTACTGAAATGTACATAATTTCTGTGGTGTCTTGGTTCATTTTGTTTGCATATTTCACTTCAAAACCTTGAACTCAAGTTCATGTATTTGTAGAAAATATAAATTGAGGTAGAGACTAGCGTAAAATAGCTTAATTTGGATGAAATTAACCCAAACTAGAAATTTATCTGGCCAAATAAAATCGGGTCTATTAGCTCCATCCACATTCTATTACGTCATGAACGTCGGTCTAATGTCGGTTTACCATCCATCTGCCAACCAAATTACATGATGTTTATCCAACGTTGACCCAACATCGGCTCTGCGACCGCGATCGTGCCGACCATTGCCAATGTTGGCCCAACCATGTTTTGCTATCTGGGATTATATACCACCTGCTACTTCCACAATCACATCAGCTACAATTGTAACTACAACAGGAACATCTATAATGAGAGTAGGATTTCTGAATGGGAGATGACCTTATTTTATCCCTCGGAGCTGTCAGTAGCAACAAAAGCAAATATGGCTGAGATCCGTTATAAACGAAAGGGCTTTTCAACTATGTTTGCCCACAGGCAACAAAATTAATTTCAGAAATTGGTACTCTTAAAAATTGCATGTTTTCACATTTTAGGGCTGGTTGGTTAGCCAGATTTGTTAACCCCCTTTTTAGAACAATCTTAGGATAAGATCTATCATCATATTCATAACAAAATAACAATTCGGTCCCATCTGCTGAGGCGAACTGTGTTAACATGCAGTAATACCAAACATGATTATTGAGTCAACTCTAGAAAAAAACTAGACTGACATTGAAAGATTACATACAGAGTGTCCACGAATGATTTATACCCGGTTTCAAAAAATCGGAAAAAATACTAAATTTTTTCATAAAGCCAACAGCTTTTCTACATTAGTTGTTAGGTCTTCTACATTTTCCGTAGGTTTCATCAAAATATCATGCTTCATTGCTTTGTGCGATGACGTAATTGAAAATCTAGGCAAACGTGGTTTTGTTGTTTGCACACTTACTAATGTTTGTAAAGTTTAATGAATACAACTTGACTAATGTCAAATCTTCTTTCTTCGGTTTTGTAATTTTCTTTAATCTCAAGCATTAACTTGGAGACTTCTGAATATATTCCCACACAGGAATAGTGATATTGTCTTATTCTGATATGGAGCAGGACACCATATTGGTGGGAAATTTGAGGAACCACAGTTCTGTTGATTATATCAACATACTTCCGCACATTGACGTTTCTGTTGACAAATACTGGTCCTAATATTGAATTGCTACCCATAATACTCATACAAACTACTAATTTTTGGTTGCCATATGTCAAATGTGAAGTTTCTAGGTGGGTTTCCCTTAAGCGCGTAACACCTAACATACTGGTCATTGTAAAGCTGTTCAACTTTAACCCAAATTGTTATTTCTTTCTCAAGGACATCCTTTATATCCCTTTCAATCAATAAAACCTAAATTGTATTTTACGTTTTAACTTTAGAAAAGTACAAGGCACAATTTGGTGCCAAACACCAATGTGGCTCGCACAATGAAATTGTAAGAGATGTAACTAGTGAGGAAGTGATGTTGCAATGGCTGTTATATTAAAACATTTGTATTTTAGCCTTTTTGTCTTAAGTATATCTCCTAAACCATAAGGGCTATGGTAATGAAACTTGGTGACATGAAGGGGTTCGGGATTAGCACACACGCCGCGCCTTTTTGGGGGGTGCGGTGAAGGTCATTCAAGGTCAAAAGGTCATCTGGGGTAAAAATTCCTAAATTGTTCAAAAAGTTGACCTGAGCTGAGGTCATCCAAGGTCATTTTGAGGTCAAGGTCATAACTCATGAACCCCTGATATAGACCATAGTGCTTGTTTACCAAATCTGAGGGAATTAACACGCACTGAATAATTATGTACCAATCAATTAAGAAAGCGCTCAATACGCATACCCTATCCTATTCCACCCCACAACTGAATGATTAAGAAGGCGGTCAATTCAGTAGGCGGTCGATACGCAGGCGAGACTACTGGTTCGCAAACCATGCTTGTTTATACTTTGTATCCTTTTGAACTCACCGTCAAGAATGTATGCCGCTGTTGTAAGCCAATGTTCAAATAAATAAATAAAGTATAATAAAATATACTATACAAGTGTTTGCGAACCGTCCTGTACACGTACATGCATTGTAATGTATGCAGAGTTTCTCTCCTCCGGATAAAGCTCAGTGGAGTAGGTAAGGGGTCGCATTTTCAAGATTACGCATGTGCAATGTCAGCCTTTTCCGAGAAAATGAAATCACTTTGTGCTCAATACTACACAATTTTGAAGACAGCACTCAAATGTTATATTTTCTTTATTACAGGCCTAGTTGTCATACTTTGAATATTACTATTGCTACTGAGATCAATACAACTCAACTGAAGTTGGTCGATATTAAATATTTTTGGGCTTTCTTTCAAATCCGAAATTTCAGCATTGACATCTCAGAAGTAAATACTATACAGCTCGCGCCTACTGCGCGAGCAAAAAGAGGGTTTCAGTATAGTCAGTTTTTCATATTTAAGTTTAACAATTTCTCTGATTACAATTTACAATTCGCAAAATATACACTGTTTAGAAAAATCTCTTATAACTTTCCACAGGAACATGTGATTTGAAAAATTCAAAATTCTTCAGAAGAATAACTTAAGTGAAGCTTAACTTGAAAATAAACTATATTTGACCAAAACCTTACCCACTGGACCATAAAAAAATCCAATAGCCAGGTATAAATCATTTGTGGACACTCTGTAGCAGTAGTATATCAGCATGCGAGGCAATTGCATAAATTACATTGTACAAATTTCAAAATTAATATAGACCTCTAGAAAGAAAATCTTTGCTGACAGTGTTAGGACACACTGGGCTTATCTAGATCAGCAGACAGATGTAAACTTTCATTTTGTGTTCAAAAAGTACATTTTTTGGCACGTTTTGCCAAAATTAACTACCGTATAAGTGGTATTTTTCGCGCTACATTTATTTCCGCGCTTTTCGCGCAAAAATGATTTAGCGCGAAAATAGATGCACCGCGAAAATTAATGTGTATTTCGTTACAAAGGATATTACATACTCGGCTAATGTTCACATGCGCGAAAATAAAAACGCGCAAAATGGTCCAAAATTGGCCAGGTGCGAAAATATTGGCGTTTACAGTATTTGGTCAAATATGTATATCACCATCATGTTTTCCAATAAGGCCTAAAAAAATAAATTGTTTGATTGGCGTAACCCGACCTACCCTAATTTTACCACCGACCCTAGATATTTTTATTTTTTTGAGCATGGTAAAAAACCTTCAAATCCCAAATTTGATGGGAATCGATTCATGGGAGCCCAAGATATGGCTTGCAGGACATTCCAAATGACAAATAAAAGATGTGTTACAGAAAAAGTGAAGATGTTTTTGTATATGTGCCATATATTTTGTGTTCTTGTATGTGAAACATAGACTTAGAAAAAAAAAAAAATTATAAAAAAAAAAAAATCCGACCTACCTACCCTATTTTTTTTTCTATGTTACGCCAATCAAACAATTATTTTTTTTTGGCCTAAGGTACAACAACAGTTTTTGCCAGTTGTGGGTCTAGTCCAGCGTCTAGAAGGCAGATAGACATAATGCAGTATAAATCACAGGCAGGCATCTCTTTGAAATTTATATATAACATGTGATGATGTGATCTGGGAAAACATGTATGTCACATGGTGAAATCTACATCACTTCAATATGTAAACAAAAATCCAGGGTAGGGTTGCAGTTGCAAACAATGGGGCCCTGCACTCAGGATTTTTGTTTACATTGTAAACAATTTGTTGTATGGCTTTTAAGTTTACCAAGTCGCATCACATATCATATCAAAAGGTACCTTTGCCCAAAATAAGATTGAGTCACTCCAATCAATGTGGCCGAAAACATACTCGGCCTCGCAAACAAAATTTTCGCTACCAAACATTTGGTCGTGACGTCAAAATGACGAGTGACCCCAAACAAAATAACGTCAACACCGAGTTGCTATTGAATTGCCATATACATTGGACCAAATGTTTGCTACCCGTTCATACTTTAAGTTCGATGGCAAATATTTGGTGACGTCACGACCAAATGTTTGGTAGGAAAAATTTTGTTCGGAGGCCGAGTATGATTTCGCCTTTACTGACACTGTAAACCAAAAAAGTCCTAAGAGGGCAAATCATCCTACCTATAAGCTCCTATAACAATGGCAATTTCATACATGTTTGGCCCCTCTTTGGACACCTCATAGGACCTTCAACAAAGGAATTATGTCACTCGTAGGACTCACTTAGGACTGTCTTTGGACTGTCACTTCAGCTGGCACCCAATTTTCAACAGGTGTTTTTTTCTGCCTTAACCATGTTGACAGTATCATTTGACATGAGTATCACCTTGAATGGAGTGGGAACCAGCCAAGTCCTGATCAATCATGCAGGTAGCCTCTGAAGTGGGCAATTATTGGATTTCTTATGTCTGGCCAGGATCTTTTATTGATCATCAATTATCATAATCTATCAAACATTTCAAGTTGAAAAATGAATATTGTTGTTTTAGAGATAGAAAATAGGGTACATTGTAGGCCTGTGAAATATTTGGAGTAAAAGGGAGGGGAGCGTCTTGTGGATTTAATGCTGTTTATCTCATTTATATCGGCCTAACAGAAAGGCACTTCTCTGTTTAGGCATTATTTTGTATGCTCTAAATTGTTCAAATTTATATTTAAAAAAAGATAAAAAATAAAATTATATGCACACCACAGGGTGTGAAAGTTCAACTTTTAAGCTGATTTCAGCTTTTTTTATGCCTTCAAGAGGTCACAATTTCAGCTTTTTCTTTCATTTTGAGCCTGTTTGGGGCATTTTATCACTATTTTCAACTTTTTTCTTTTCCACTTGACTCTCACATCCCTGACACCAGTTTTTTTAAAAAAAAGCTAGGACAGTGTTGGAATCCTATCATAATAAATAAACAAATAGTGTCAGAATAATGGTCTGAACAGCTCTCTATTTTGATTCCAACAACCAAACTTTTATAACCCCCTGCCCCATTCATAGAACTTGACATGATCCAATTAGCTGAACATAGTACCTGTCAATCACTACTTTTGAAGTATTTGCATTACCTATTGGTAATGATCTCCATTTTAAAATCAATAAAAAGTTTAGTGGTCCTTTTATGTCTCAATCACCTGCTGGGAAATATTTGGTTCCTAATTTTAATACTGGATCAAGTTGGTGTCTATAAAAATAATAACCCAGACAAGTAGCAATTGCCAGCTTAGGTGAATTTTCAAGTGCTTTGTGCGCAGTTAAGTCCAAAGAGAGTCCTAAAGAGGGTCCTAACACAGTCCAACTAGTCTATTCATTTGAGTCGATTCTCATAGGACTATTTGCCAACTTAGGACTACATTGGTTTATAGTGTGACCATTCTTTTGTTTGGCCCTGTGGGAGTTGTCTGTCAATGAATTGATCAAATGCTTTACATATGCCCAATGGTGCATTCAGAATCCCTTGATTTTATCACTGCAACATCGCTCGACGTCTACCGATAGACCTATGTAGTCTTCTATTGTTAAAGTGCCATACGTGTAGCGCATGTAAAGACTGCGTATTGGTAGATGTCGAGCACTGCTGTAGTGAAGAAATCGCTGGATCTCTGAACGCACCATGACAAACACTGTGTTTGACTCTACAGTAATGTACATTTTGGCCCGTATTCCAGAAAGATGTTTAGCTAAACCATTGTTTAACTGAGCATCAACTGTCCAGGAATGATACGCATCATTGCAGCTTTCAAGCAGAACAGTTCAATGAGTCGTGCTGTTGACGAGAAATAAAACCTTGATTTAGCTAAACACCTTTCTGGAATATGGGCCTTTGTGTTTATTACAAGTCTGTTAAATTTGCTACCAGATGTCTGTTAGTTAACGTTCAGTATGTTGAAAAGTATGAACTTTTTTTTTTTTTTTTTTTTTTTTTGAGGTTTTTTATTCACCTGTTACTTGGAAATGGTGGGGGAGAGAAGGCAAAATATGTGAAATAGGCCAGCACACGACTCAAACAAGATTTCAGGACTTTAATCAAAGGTCTTAAAAAACAACAGACAGCAGAAAAAAGTGCAGGAACAAAACCCGCTTAATTAAGACAATGAGGAAGAGTCCTGACCTGATGCAAGTCGTGCCTTGACCTTTACAATGGTTTACCACCAGCTCCCTTCTTCATCATATACAATAAGACACAATCAAAATAGGTGATGTTTTATAGAAAGTGAATGAAAAGTATGAACTTGCCAAAAGCAGACAACACTAAATGAACAACACTGTATAATATCCAAAAATGATGGTTATTAGAGACTGTGGCCCAATACGTTGATGTAAGACAGGGACTTTAGACTGAAGAATACCTTCGCAAAGGAATATTTTTTCCACGGGGGTGTTTCTTGTATTCAGAGATGGATATCATGCTTGTAAATGGTCCCTAAAAAAATCAACCCTGAACCAGCATTTTGGTAGGACAAAAACACCCTAAATCTAGGATTTTGACAATCTGACCTTTAGTCATACCCTAATTAAACCCTCTTAAGTTTAGCAAAATATGTTGAACTAATAGAAGTTCCCCTCATCTCTTTATTTTTTTAGGAGCAAAATATTCAACCTTATTGACACCCTAATAAAGGGTTCATTCATATTTTCCGTGTGTAATTGCTTGATTTTGCCCGAGGGCAGGATGGCGCTCAGTATTGCGAAGCGATGCTCGCCATCCTGTCCGTTGTGCACATGGCGACGCGGAGCGTCGCGCAATCATAACATTAATTATGTCGCTTATGAATCAACGCTGTTTATACATGGCCACGTGACGGCTCTCGACTAATCAAAACCTCGGAAATTACGCAAGTATGTGTGAACTGCAATTCACACATACCCTTTTCATGTATAAAATGTCAAAATTTGGTCAAAAATTGGCCATAAAACAGTCTTTTCCGTCCTGGTTGTCAAATTATTTAATAGCGCCCATAGCTTGTTTACCTGTCTTGAAGTTATCAAACGCATGCGCTACATCCCGCGTTCAGAGCCGACGCGCCGTTGTGCACATGGTGACGTGGAGCGTCGCGCAATCATAACATTTGCTATGCCGCCTATGAATCAACGCTGTTCCTGCATGGCCACGTGACGGCTCTCGACTAATCAAAACCTCGGAAATTACGCAAGTATGTTTGAATAGACCTTTTCAAAACACGACTATCCGAGAATTTCCAAAGCTGATTTTAACACTTTCCGGCAATTGCCGAAAGAAAAGTGACTCTTCAACACAATAACCAGAATGTTAAGTTCGCGTTCTCTTTAATTGGTTGCGTACGAATTCGAACTTGGAATTAGCGTCAGCACTACAGAGTCACTTTCAGTTTGATACCCTGATGCAACCTCAAATCGTAAGCTTAATCAGCGCAGATCAGCCGATTTCAAATGGAAATTTCACTCTTTATGTCGGTGAGCTTATGGTACCATCGGCCAAAAGTTGTTTAGAATGAGTGTATCTAATATTGTATGGGTCTGGTTCTATTTATTTTTCACTTGTATTGCACTAAAATGCGAGTGATTTTTCGGACTTTTTTGTTGACAATTGTTGACAAAATCGTGCATACTAATGAGCTTGTACGTGATTGGTTGAAAAAATGGCCATGTGATCAATGTTCCGGAGATTTCCGAATGGATTTTGAAAAGGTCTATTGCAGTCAACGAGATAGACACACAAAGAGCGCCCTGCTCGACAAATCGCTGAAGTCAAGATAACGTCACTAAAAACAATAAAAAATACCTCATTTTACACTAATTTGCTATTTATTTCCTTTATAACATATTAGTGTACTTTAATTGGAATATCTAAATCATTATTACAAGCCAGTGCGAAGAAAATTATCAAAATAATCAGAAAATTAGCCGACCCATCGCCTTGGCGGCTGTGTGTTCCGAACTGAGGTTTTGGGGGTGATTAATATTAATTAGGCTTCAGCGACCCCAAATTCCATAATTGAAAGAAATGCTAAATTTAGGGACTGTTTAGGAATTTTGTTTACACAATTTTGAGAAGGTTTTCTCTTTTTAATCTTGTAATT
>JXSR01S011714.1:75120-87443 GCA_000969725.1 Ophiothrix spiculata
GTAAACAAAGTTGAGGTTGTCAAATTCGGAAACCCAATGTTACAACATACAAGGCAAGTTTAGGCCCAGTTAACAAACCACCTAGATGAGATGCACAAGACTCCCAAGGAGCTTACTAATTAAAATATTTGTGAACAGCTTCAATATTTTGGTTGAATTTGAGGCGTGGACTTAGTCCTCAGCAGGGTTCTAGCTAGAGTATTTTAAGTGCCGGGCTGAGCTAAGCAAAGCCCGGCACTGCGCCGCAAAAGTGGCACCAGAGGGAGTCTTAGGGGGGGATGTGCCCCACTCAGCTGTGGAAAATTTTTGAAAAAACGACCCTAAAATGACGCTATTTCTTGCATTTAAATGCATCAGTCAACACGTAAAAACGTCCTCTTGACGATCGACCAATATGCAGTGTTGCAAGAAAATGCCATCCCATAATTTCTCATCTGGGTCCGTAAATTTACTTTACTAGACTCGATCAAAAGCCTAATAAAGCGAAACTCTAACTACATTAAATCGTTCGATGTTTTGGGGCTACGGCGCAAGTCTAGAAGGGATTCCCCGCTACGTCATCAGGCATGTATGTCATTATGAATAAATTATGATAAAATGTGACAGCGATTTACGAAGAAGATGAGTGAAATGGGACACGACTAATCGATTATTTTCTTTATTTTTTCATAATTAGTTTTAAGACAATAACAAATGTGACCAAATAGCAACAAAGTTAGCTCACAGTACATGAAATATTAATCGGGTTTTCATTTTTTTGGTGAAACCAGTACCGGGCGGACAAGTAAATTTTAAGCTTCAGTGCTGGGCGGAAAATTGGAGTACTGGGCGGGGCCGCCCGCGACCGCCCATCGTAGCTAGAACCCTGGTCCTCAGATGGTCTGTACAGACATGCTTAAATGGCAGTTTTACTACATAGCATTTCCCATGACTTGACACTTAAGTCAAGTCATGGTGCCAGGACTACCTAGGACCTATAGAAATTACAATAGCCAATGATAAAAGTTGATGATGGTCCATGGTCACAGCTCTGGGACTACCCGATTATGGCAAGATTGGCAGCGAAACAGGATCGGCAAAACCACAGTAACTCTGCCAATTTAACAACCGATCCATTATTACGGCATGAAGAAGTAGCGTGGACGTATCCATGAATAAAATTGCAAGCATTCTGCCTCATTTTAACCTAATGTTATCTACCTTACTAACTATTATTATTGCATTCTTAGTCACTGAGTGCGATTTTACTTCCTAATATTAGGAATTTTGGCCATCCATTATGATACGATAGATGACAGTGCGTTCAGCGTGAAACGCAGTGGAGCCGCGCGTTCAAAATCACGGCGCGATGCAGGTATACGCACACCTCCGGCGCGAACAGCTTTACTGGGTTTGGAATATTTCATGTTTGAATAGGGGTGTACGTTTTTCCAATGATAATGTTTATAGTTTTGGGCAATAATTTTCATTGTTTTTATGACTCAAATTTGTGACTAAGAATGAGAATAAAAGATGGTGATTTTTTGTTTTTCCTGTCATCTATCGTCTCATAATGGATGGGGGGACATTATTTTTTTGTAATGGGCACCCCCTGCGGGGGCACCTATTACTCAAAATAATGTACGCCCATCCATTATGAGACGATAGATGACAGGCAAAACAGTAAATCTTATATTTTATTCTCTAATTATGCGGCTATCAAAAGCATCCCCGGTACCAGGGCATAGCAGGGAAGTAGGCGGGGATCTGACCGGGGATTGATAGAAAACTAGGTCCCCGCATACCCAGGGCGTATGCCGGGACGTTTTGCTACTAAAATGGGCCAGGAAAACTACCCCGGGACTATATATGTGTAATTATGTTGTTTTTAAGGACAGGGACTGAATATGGCTGGGGATCAACATCATACTACAAATTTAGCAAAATGCAAGTCATACAAACATGAATATAGAGCTGTGACCATGGACCATCATTAACTTTTATCATTGGGTATTGTAATTTCTGTAGGTCCTAGGTCACAGGAATAATGTGTAGTACTTTGGCCATTTAAGCTTTCTAAGTTTTGACATGAAATATTTGAAAAATTAAAAGCCTAAAAAAATTTCACTCAGCATAGGCAACATCTTTTAATAGTGTAGAATCATTACAAACTTAATTTAAACCAAAAGATGAAATTTATCATCCAAAATCTGGACGTAAACAAATCTGAGATTGTCAAATTTCGAACCCAATGTTACAGTATACAAAATATTACAAGGCAAGTTTAGGCCCAAAAATCACACATTTTGCTTCTAAATATTACCAAACCACATAACATATAGATGCACAAGACTCTCAAGGAGCTTACTAATTTAAAAAAATTGTGAACAGCTTCAATATTTTGGTTGAATTTGAGGCCTGGACTTAGTCCTCAGATGGTCTGTACAGACATGCTTAAATGGCAGTTTTACTACATAGCATTTCCCATGACTTGACACTAAGTAAAGTCATGGTGCCAGGACTAGTCCACGCTATGCCCGGGTAGTGGGGGGCAGGGGATGCATTTGATAGCCGCATTATAGTCGTCACAAAACAAAAGTCCTGGCCACTACAAATTTTATCAAAATTATAATTTTCCCAATTCTAAATGGTAGAATTGAAAACGATGTAAAATTAAAGGGACTGGCCTAGATTCTTCCCACTAATTTTTTACCAAAATATTTTTAGTTGAATCGATAGAACATGAATATAGTAATATGAGTTCGGCGGAACTCATAATTCGGATACGTATCCGAATTCGGATACTCCGTATCACAATTCTGATACCCGTATCCGAATTTGGATTAAAAACAGCTGAAACGGGATATCAGCTGAAATGAACATTCAGGTTCGCCGCGCACCATACCGGTATACGTGTATGTGTAAAAGTCAATAACATTATCATCATTTGTCATCTAAATTCTAACAAAGTACTGGCCAAATTATTTTGCCTTCTGTGATAAGAAGCAGTCAGGACATGTTTTGAAGCTGTTCCGTTGGAATTGCACAGATGAAAATGACATTTCCACAGATACATTTATCATTAATGCAAGAAAGATGTTCTACATGTACTTGCCAGCTTGCGCTATCGATTTACTTCCTGCGCCACGACAGGCGTATCAGAATTCGGATACAAAATGTTCGTGGGTATCAGAATTCAGATACCCCTCCATATCCTTATTCTGATACGGGTATCACAATTTGGATACAATTTGTATCCGAATTCGGATACGTATCCGAATTGTGAGTTCCGCCGAACTGATATAACCTGCAAGTAGTTTTCCATGATTTTGAGGAATATTGGAGAAAATTGCAATTTTTTACCTACTTTAATTTTTTTCGGCGGCGAAAAAAGTGGTGTGAAAACAGTGTTTCTAGTTTGAAAACTTGAAAAAAGGTATAAATTTAGAATTTAGGAAACACAGGATAGTCACACCACTATCAAAGAATGATACATTGCAAATTAATTCTCTCTCAATTTGAGCCATTTGTGTGTAATATTTTGTACTTTTTTGGATTTTACCATACTTTTAAGCTTTATTTAGGGTATTTCCATAAGTTTTTAATTCTAGGTGGAATCTAGTCTAGATAGTCTTTAAGCTGCTCAACACAGGAACACGGAAAGAGGTCGCCATGTTTGTGTAGGCCCCTACTATAAATAGCAATTCAGTCTTGACTGTAGCTGATGCTATTACTTAATTTTATACAGTGGGAGGTGGTGGTGCTTTTTATTAGGTCGAACAATGTTTTCTTGTGCTATGATCTGATAAATTCATAATAAAATCAGAATCGGGCCGATTATAGACAAATAGGATCGGGAATTGGCAATTACCGTTTAAGTGTAGATCGGCCCATCCATATTTTTAACGATATTGTGAATTCATATTTGTGCGTAAAATTTTAGAATATAGTACAATAAATAATGCAATTAAATATCCCAAAATGATTATTGCAAAATCCACTAAGAAAACTTGTAAATCATGTCTACAAGTTGAATTACTTTACGAAAAAATCTGTGCACGAGGCCATCTTGTTTTTCATAATAGCCTAAGTTCATGGTCTCCAACTTACCTTTTTATCCTAGATGGCATCAGGTGCGCAATTTGCGGGGCATAAACAGGAGAGAGTATAGCGCTAGCATCGGCGATGCTTGTTTAGGGTTCTAATTCATGCAAAATTAGTCCTAAGGTGTGTTCCTATTGCTAATGTAGGGTTAGACCCTGGATCCTGACCCACCATCGAGTCCACATTGATTTGTGTTCCCACTGCTGACAATCCTAGATCAAACTCCCTATTGACTGAGTGTTAGGTCGAATCCACATACCCGGATGTTACAATTAGCAAAGGTGTATCTGTCTCACTAGCTAGCTAGCAACAATGCCACCAGAATCGGTTTATCAGACATATTCTTTTTGTATTATTTCCATTTTGGAATATATTTTAGCTGCTGTTTTTTATTGAACATAATAAATAATCACATTCAAAACACATCGTGCGTGGACTTTCACTCATAATAATAATAATCTGGTTTTTGTATAGCGGTTTTCCATCAAGATCAAACCGCTCATGTTTTCGCTGCAGGTAGATCGTCACAATCACTTCACTTCATTTTGGCATTTGGCTTCCTTTTCAAGAGCACACATCCTATCGGTACTTAGATTGTAATATTTACCCTTTTTGCAGCTTCCCATAACCTGGGTGGGGCAGACTATGTTGGACTATATATCTAGTGTCAGTTTTAAGTGTAGGAGGAAGACCGGAGTACCCGGAGAAAAACCTGTGGAAGCGATTATGGACTGAAAACCAAATGCACATACAGCGCCGGGACCAGGAATCGAACCCGGGACTCAGTGGTGCAAAGCGAGGGAAATACTGCTACACTAACTCGCTTCACTCAATATGTGACAGCGTATTTTACTGTGTACGGAGAAACATCGCTGCCACGTATCATGCATGTCTTCCGCTACGTGAGTTGGGCCGTGTGTACCTACCCGGGAGAACGCAGTACAAAGTGTATTTTGGCTATAAATTTCTATAGCTCACTGTGACTCAAAAGTCGTCCTAAGGACTATCATTGCATTTGTAAAAAGAATCGTAATTCTAAATGCAATTTTAATCATTTTCTCCTTCCCTAAGAACAACAGTGTAGACTATATCACACACCTTTCATACATGCTTTATGTATACTGTATACGATCGTCACAATGTTTATATATTTAACCCTACATTTAATGTGTGTGACGCGTTCCCACTGGGCTTGACCCTACATCGAGACTACCTAATTTTCTCGACCTGGGATCGAGTCCACATCTTTAATGTGGGGTCGAAACAACATATAACGCGTTCCCACTATATTTAATGTGGATTCAGATCTAGGGTCGTGGACTCGATGTAGGATCATAGCTTGCAGTGGGAACAGGACTTACATAAAGTCATCTGAAAAAAACCCTGATCATTCTAGGCGGGACCAAATCGCACCGTGCGTGAACAACAAACAAATCAAATCGATCATCAAGTCACACAGCAACAGAACAGGCAAATCTTGCAAGTTCACGAGTATCGCATGAGTTGCGTTGCATGTGAACTTTTTAACCTCAGTGTACAAGACCCGTAAAAATGAAAAAAATTTCTTCACGCGACTTTAGACTTACTTGTCAGGTCAGTTTAGCATCAACATAGCCTTATGATACATAATAGGCCTGGTGAAAATGGGTTGAACATGTGCTTAAATTTTAAGTCATGATATCAAGCAATTGATAAAAAGGTAAAGAAATTTTGACTATCGAATAGGGTGTAGAAATTGACAAGAATGAGCTGTTGATCATCTAAAAATTCAGAAACGAAAAAAATCCCTTACTGCAAATGAAGGAAGAAAAATTGCCACACCAGGTCAGTCCATAGATGGAAGAACATGGCCAAGTCAAAATTCTGATACTGTATCAGACCCGGGTATCAGAAATATTAGTTAGCAATCACAAACTTTGGTCCTGCAACGATGCGATGGCCAAAATCCGGGGGGGGGGGGGGGAACTGATATTTGTTTCCGGTTAACCACCCGAGTTCCGCAGGTTCTGATGGTGATCCTATATGAGACCAAAATTGGCAAAAATGGATGAAATGATACCCTATCTGAGACCATAAATCTACCATATCTGTTCGAATGGATATCCTATCCGAGACCACACCTGTTCAAATGAATACCCTATTCGAGAGCATGCGCAAGTGTGACGAAATAGTTATTACAAGAAATCATAGGTAAAATGTAATTGTACACCATTTGAACACTCTCAAGAAGTGTTACTAGGTATTTGAAGCACTTTTATCTGCAATTTTAAGGCACCATTGTCATTAATTAAACGATTCTTTCTTAGTTTGATACCCTATCAGAGACTTAAAAGCCGAATTTGATACCCTATGTGAGACTTGCAGAGATTGATACCCTATACAGGGTGAGTCAAATTAAAGTGCAATCAACGGAGGAATTTTTTACAGGAAATCTGGTTATGTTTAACAACTTTAATTATACCTGCTAAATAGCAAATTTAATCAGCATTCATGAGAATTTTAGTTTGTTGAAATCGACCAATGCATTTTAAAATTTAAAGGCATTTAAGTAAAGGTACCCAATTTTGATGCCGAACAAATTGCTTCATGTTGAACTCTTTTACTGTACAGCAGTGGGTAATATCTTACTGATTGTGCATTGCATCATTGATTGATGCTGTATTAAAAATGTTAAACGGGCACGCATTTTGCAGAGTTACTAAAGAAGATTCAATGATGCAGATCAAAGTACGGTACTGATGGTCATTTCAGATATCAGTGCACAATCTTGACAACCAATGCTAGGATCATGGCGCAACAATGTAGCAACTGGCACTGCCATTTTGATGCAAATAAATATCATCAGACTCATAGTCCCGTTGAAGACCCCTGTCTGTTTTGTCTGTTATTTACGGATGCCAGCCAGGTCCCATCACCTCAAGATATGTAAAATATTGTATATAAGCCAAAGACCAGGCAACTGTTTGTAACAGAAACAAGGAAGCCTCTGGAAGATCCTGATCCGGATAATTCAACAAAACAACAGCCAAATTAGAAGAGCTTTGTTTAAGAAATCTGAACATTACCTCAAGAGTCAACCCACTACCCAATATTTCACAGTCCACATTCAACAGCCTATTGTTTTCTTGTTATTTTATTTCCATAGGCATTCCTATCATATTAATTGAAAGAGACAAACAGTGTTTGTTACCAGTACCCACGTAAACTAAATAGCGTAGTTTGTTCGCCGTTCAAATTAGGTACCTCTACTCAAATGACTATAACTTTAGAACGCTTTGTCCGATTTCAACACAATAAATTTTCTAAGAAAGCTAATTAAATTTGACATCTCATACAGGAACAATTTTGCAAAAGAATAAAAGGAACTGGTTATATAAAATCACTGATTAGATTACACTTTATTTTGACTCACCCTGTATTCCAAGTCACTGACACAAGGTATGAGCATCAGTTCCGCTAACTAAAAAAGTAATTTTGCAATGTCAATGACTATAGTCAGAGACCGGAATGGGAGACTTTAACTGGAAAAATCAGAGGCTTTGTGTTCATTGTTTGCTTACTGTTACACCATCTTGCCCTGTGAACTGTACTGATTTCGGCAGTCCGCGATCAGTATTTTGTCAATTTTTGGTACGGTACATCAAAGCTTTTGATGAATTCTTCTTGAGACTTATTTCAATAGCGTAGATCTTTGTAACACTGCCATGAATAAGTCACAATTGTGTATTTTTGGTGAAAATTTGGGTTTGAGTGTAGAAACAGGAGCAGGATAATTGACGTTTTACTTTGAAAAATTTCTACTCCTAAATTTTTTTAAATGACATTCAAGTGATTAAATGTCCAGATAGTGAATACCCAGCAATTTCTGAATTTTTTTTTGGTAGACATTTGCAAATAAAGTTTGTTTACATTTGTCATTGTTAAAAATTGGATCTGATGTGGAGTATATATGTTGCAGTGAAGTATATGTGGGCCGCGGCGGTAAAAGAATGCAGTTGTCGTGACCTACATGGAGCTCATAACCATCAGATATGCTAGTACGATGATCAACATGTTGGCCGACAAGTGCATCCATTTGCAGCGGAGGCTCATATAGACCTTTTCAAACCGATCTTTTCCAAAGATAACCGAAAGTTTGAACAAATTCCGATCGTTTCCGGGAAATAAACAGTACCTCAATGCCTAAGGCAAAGTTAGACACTTCTACAGTATGTTTGCAACAGCGACGAACGTTGCCGTTTTTATAATGCACTTTTGTGGTACTATGACTTTTGTTTTCATTGTCGTCTGCCGACTGCAACTGTTGTGGCGCGTGACCATGTTTTCCGAAGTTTGCCGATCGCTGTTTGAAAAGGTCTATACATATATGTATGATATGTTACTTATTGAACAATCTTAATTTCTCCCTATCTTTCTCTGTCTATTTCAGATCATACATGTACTCTGTCTCTTTCAGATCATACATGTACCCTCTGCACAAGTAGAGTGATTAGATCAAAAATGGCATTACACAAAACTTGCAATAAACTTAACATACCACTTGCTTTTCATCATGCGAGGAATCACTACCTTAATCAACACAGAACATTCACATCTGTCATACGCAGTACCAGCGGACTATGTCAATTTGTTAACTCAGAAAAGTGTTCCACCGCAGTATCAAGGCAGGATGTCAATACAAGGAGGCTAATAATGACAAAAAGAAGGGCATCATCTTCATCAGTGGCATCACAATTCAATACTAATGTCAATCTTAATTCGTTACCATCATCAAGGTTCATGAAGTCAAGAATATACATATCATCAGCTGCATCACAAATAAAGAATTTCAGTTCATTACCTTCAGCGAAATATAAATCCTCCTTTTCACATCAAAGTGACTTTTATTCATGTAATTCTGTCCAAAGATTGAAGTCAATACCTAATAATCTACTTGGAAAACTGACTGATAAGCTTAAGATCCCCTGCACTTCAGTTCTTGTGAGACGGTTTAAAAACACTAGGAAAGATCCCGATTCTGACGATGCAATGCGATATACGGAATTACCGATGCTCATCAAGCATAAAACCAAGCTCAGGAAAGCGCCAAGTCGAGGTCAGGCAGATTTTGCAGAAATGAAAAGGAGGATTAAGAAGAAACCAGCTGGTGTTGTCGCTAAGAAGGTATGTGCCTTAAATAAAGACACCAAAAAAAAGTATCGCCTCACCTTGAACAAATGGCTCCTGTGCCAATTCGGAATACGCAAACGTAATTTGAAGATTGTGTGCACAAGCGCTGGAGTTTCAGCTTTCATTTGACACCCTATTTCTGACAATTGACTGAGAAACACAGAAGTTATGAACTTTTAAAATCCTCAAGGTCGTTTTTTAAAAGTTGCAAATTTCATTTTTCACACCGTACAAACCAGTAACACAAGACTATAAGGATCAATATGAGGAACGTGACTTTGGTCACAGAAGCGCACGGTTTTTCGAAAGCATGCATCATGGAGTTCCAAGCATCATCCATCAAGATATTAATTTTTTCATCTTATTAATGATGAGAAAAGATCTAAACTTCAGATTCAATTGGTAGACAATAATAGCCTTAAAAACAAATGTTGCACCGTTAATCCATCTCTAATGTGGTCTGGTACTTGCGCCATGTCTTTAATGCTAGCAATGCCTAACAATTAAATGTTGTTTCTTCGGTTCTTATTATTAATAAAAATGAATTAATGAAAAATTATAGAAAAAATAATATCTGGATGGATGATGCTTAGACAGCAATGACGCATGCTTTTGAAAGACCGCATGCTTAATTGACTAAACTCGCTTACCTCTCATATTGAATCCTTATTTTTGCATTACTGGTTTGTACGGTGCAAAAAATGAAATTTGCAAATTTTAAAAAACAACCTTGAGGGTTTTAAAAGTTCATAACTTCGGTGTTTCTCAGTCAATTGTCAGAAATAGGGTGGCATAGGAGCCATTTGTTGGAGGTGAGGTGATACTTTTCTTGGAGTCTTTAGTTTAGCTTTAAAACTGATGAAGCCCATCTCGGATGTCCCCTGTTCAGATGCGATCTGGTGATATGCTTACTAGCAATATTTAGTAGCATGGCGCATGAGTGAGTGGCATCATATCTGATGTTTGATCCAATCAGAAACAACATCTTCACATGGTTATAAAATGGCTGCTCACCAAAAGTCTGCCTTTGCTTTACACCTTAGGGACAAACAATAATTTATTGGACATTTTGAGACCAAGTATACTTTAAGTCCATCCAGAATTTTAGGGTTGTAGTTAGGGTATGTTTAGGGCCAGGATTAGGGTCAGGTCAAAGTTAGTGAGCTAGGTCGGGTCATATTTACTGAGTTAGGGTCGAGTTATGGGTGAAGTTTTTAATGAGACCTAAAGTATACCTTTTCCGGACATTATAAACAAAAATCCAGATTGCAGGGCCTATTGTTTATGAATTTTACCCCTACCCTGGATTTTTGTTTACATTATCCAACCCTATAATCCTTCAAAACCCTGGCTCTCTTCAATGATATTAACCATGTTGAGTATATATGCGGAAAAATTTCAAGTGATATTTTTGGTTGGCTCCTGTTTTAATATGTGTCACATGTTTAACAGATTTACTTTGAATGCTGTAAAACAAGAAATATTTGCGGAAAGAAAATTTTGCGAAAATCAGAATCTGGGGTTTTTGGCGGCATTTTAATTTCACTAATTGCATCAGCATGCCATTGAAATCCTTGTACATTATTAATATTAGCGGCAAATTAATTTTGTGATTTTGTGGTATTAGCGAAATTAAATTGCTAGCAAATATTTCTTGTTTTACAGTAGATTGATATTGACCTTTAAAGTGCATTTTGTGAGGTTTACCCTCAGTTTACTTCTTTTGCTCGTCAGTTGTTTCTTCTGACCCTCCTGGCACTAGCACAGAATTCAGCCAAATATGTTCCCTTTCAGCTAACAATTTCCGCACCATTTTCTTATGACTGCAGGAAAGGGTTGAATCCCAACCAAGTCCCGGCCCCAATACCACGAGGCATGACGGCGTACGTGTTTCTTTTGATGAAGTATGTTGAAAACTCAAACAACAATCATTGTACTGGCGTGTTTTTGTTTGCAGGATATGTTGATATGCTCTGCTTTTGCTACTGCGGATTCCTACAACTTGGTTAAATTGAAGAAGACCTTGATAGACTCTGAGAAATATTTGCCTGTTGACTTGCCAGAAGGTGAGACTTTACTTTAATAAAATATACCGATAGTAATTAACTGTCAATTAAGCTTCACAAGCTGGATTATTGGTATCATGTTCATTTTACCTACTAACACGCACAAAAAATGGGGAACTTTGCTTAAATATATCCCTGTTATACTCAGATTATACTAATAAATAACACATTAAGAATGAAATAATTAATATGCTAGGATAACCCTACAAGTTTAAAAAATTTATTTCCAAAGGGGTCCTTAGAAAAATACATATGTTACAATTACACAAAAGTTAATACTAAATTTAAGAATACTAAAAAATACAATTATACATCCATATCATTTAAAAGGCGGCTTTTTACATCATATTCAAAAACTGATTTCTTGGAGATACTTTTAATATTGTCCGGAAGCTCATCCCAATCCTTTATGGCATTATAAAAGTATGATGAGTTGCTATGTGTATAGACCTTTTCAAAATTCACTATCCCCCTCAAACATTTCACTGAAAAATACCAATTAAAGGTGTATGGATCAGTTTCTGGAAAAAAGATACACCATGTGGGGTCTTCCCTGACAAATGCTAATTAAAGGTGCATAGATTTTTGGTATGTTAAAAGGTGTGTGGTTCATTTTTCTGAAATTAAAAAGTAAAAATAAAAATTGGAATTAGGTCTTGAAATGTATTTTACAGGTCATTATATCACTATCCCCCTCAAACGTTTCACTGAAAATACCAATTAAAAAAAGATGCGGTCCTATCAGGTATAAAACATTTGAGACCAAATGCAAACCTGTAAAATAAAAATTGGAATTAGTCTTGAAATGCATTCTAGAGGTCATTATATCACAATCCCCCTCAAGCATTTCACAGAAAAATATCATGTAAAGGTGCATGGATTAGGTCTTGAAATGTATTCTAGAGGTCATTATATCACTATCCCCCTCAAGCGTTTCACTGAAAATACCAATTAAAAAAAGATGCGGTCCTATCAGGTATAAAACATTTGAGACCAAATGCAAAC
>JXSR01S011714.1:99171-111829 GCA_000969725.1 Ophiothrix spiculata
TGTATATAATTTGTAAATATTTATGTTATCTGGACCTCTTGGGAGACCAGTACTTATGTATTGAAAGAGTTATATCCAGAATAAAGACAGATTAACTAAATTAACTGATTGTGTGCAGACAAGTCAATGCTCAACTTCACTGTCATAGAACCATCTGTTGTCTATACCAAAAGTTCACTACAGTTTTGTATATTGTGGTCCTTCAAGGGGGTTGGATGCAGTTAGACACTTGGAATACACATATCAACCGATACACATATCAACCGATTCCTCTTTCATAACGTAACATAATAATTTACATTTTTGTATATTGTGCTCCTTTAAGGGGGTTGGATGCAGTTAGACACTTGGAATACACATATCAACCGATTCCTCTTTCATAACATAACATAACATAATTATTTATTTTTCCACATATGCAAACTATAGTTAACAATAAACACAACATATGGTTACACAGTAAAAATAGTATAACATTGTAGAGATATGTAGCCTGTCGGGTCCCTGTCTCCACATCTTAAACACTTGGTAAAATTAAACAAGTTTACAGAAGCTATGAAGTGTTTGTCCTGTTAATACATGAAATAACACACAGGCAGCAAAGAATTTCCAGACAATGTAAATCAAATGACTGCTTGCTTTCAGTAAAATCATGATATCTTGAAAATTCTGGGGTGCAAGCCTGTACTCCAGAGTTTCTAAATTCATGTTACTCTATTTTTATTATCGTTTTTGAGTGTAACTTGATTCTAAAGATTGTGCTCTTTATTACACTCTTACTGTGTCACACCTACTAACATACTATAATTGTGAAGTATTCTTGTGAGTGGACAACTGGGTGTTTTGTGTACATCCGGGACCTTTGCTCAATTATTGCGGTGAAATATATGCGGATTTTCAATTCAACGCTATGTCTACAAATAAAATATTGGAAACTTTGATTTATTTCTGCAAAATTTTACAATGCCAAAATCATATGAAGTGTATGGTGTTTAAACAACAACAAGAGGGCACATAGCTCATCATTTGACATATTTGCTTCTTGCCGAAAAAGAAGGAAAATGAAGGTATGACTGGCTACAGTGTTGATCGTTTACACCGTGGACGAAAGCAGCGTGAAGTATTTTTAAATGATTTTAACACATACGACATAAATCCGCTTGTGACTATAGAACAAACAAAGTGGGTTTTACAATAGCTGCGCATGCATAACTTAAAATATTTTGAATTTAAATTTAAAGATAATCAATTCTTTTGTTTTTATTGATTTTTTTCACTCACAGTTAAATTGGCGATGTGGGAGAATTCTCTGGAGAACTTTTCTGACTCAATCGAATATATCCCTGATGTAAGTATTTCTTCGGGGGATGGGGGTACCCAGATATGAGCATACATGACAAGAGATTTTCAAAATTAACCTTAACATTTTGCATCAAATAGACTTTAGGGAGATGGAAAGCAACATTTTATCTGCTGTCCAAAATGTTCAGAAGAACCCAAAATGACATATGGGATAATAAAAAACAACCAGGGAAAAGCCACTGATAAATCCCTATAAACAAGTTGTTTTAACCCCCCCCCTTCTTTTTTCTGGTCATGTCTGATTTTAACATACAGACACTTAAGCGCCCCCCCCCCTGTAAGAATAAATTAATAAAATTAATTAGTTTTAAAGACAAAGTTATTGCTTGGACTGTCTATCATTAATCTCACAAATTCAAAATAAAACAACTAATGTTGCTCTCCGTGTAGTTTTGTAGTCACTACATGACATATATTTTTTGCAAAAACTTGCCGCTTCCGTTTGGCGTAGAAGAAAAGCTACATGTCAATGAGATTATGAGTTGAAATGAAATAAACTTTCAAAGCGACATGAAACGGCAAAGCTGCAAAGCTACAAAAGTGTGAAATGAACCAAGCAACAGAGCTACGTATATTAAACAAATATATACCGACTTGAAGATCTCTGGTTAAAACCATGATCCTGAAGTGACTGAAATTGCTATTTTACTGAGGGGCGCAGCCCCAAAGTAAAATAGCAATATTTTAGTCACTGAAGGGTCATAGTTTTAATCCAGTGATCTGAAAAAAGTAAGTATATATTTGTTTTATATACCGCATTAATAAATTTTTAACATTATTTTTTATGTGCCAAAAAGTCTAAGTAAAAGATCTTTTTGATAAAATGCACTCAATTAATGCTTACAAGGAAAGCGTGCGTAGGTAAGTGCGCGCAGTTGCTCGTGCGTGAAACTTTGAGGCGCGCGTAATTTCGTGCGTAAAAGTTGCTTAAATATTGTCAGCGCTTAATAGTATTTCCAAAAGTGCTAAATAGTACTTCCAAAAGTACTATTTAGCGCCATATAGTACTTTTAAAAGTACTATTTAGCGCTTTTCTCGATCTGGTTATAGCTATTTGAAATCATGTGATCGTGTTTTAGCCAATCAACTATGTTAAATTTATTAGTGCGGTATATAAACAAAGCTACAAAGCTCCAAAGCAACAATAAGTATAAAAGCAGCATAAGCCTTTTATCTCTATGCCCTGAGCAGTTTGACAAGCAACAAACCAAAGTGTTCAGAGTTCATCAAGTTGATGCCCGAAAGTCAGAAGTAAAATTGCTGCCATTTGTCAAAAAATGGTATCACTTATTATACAGTGTTAATCTTGGGTCTGTGGCTTTTCAGTTGACCCTTCCTCACGTACAGAACCATTTTCAAAAGCCTTTCAAAAAGGTTTTTTTTTTTAAGTGTTAAAGTGTTAAATAAATCTAACAAACTAGAGGGCCCGAGCATAGTTGTGGTGGTCACCTTGAAATGCCCTCAGATGAATTTTTTGATTATTTTTTGTGTTTGACCTTGAAAATGACCTTTTGACTTTGGATGACCTTTTGACCTTGACATTGAGCAAAGGGCTGTCCATAGTTCAAGGGGACCAATTGCTATTCACGGTCCAAGTTTGGTCCAGGTAGGGTCAAGGGTTCAGGAGTTATGGCCGTGACCTCGAAATGACCTGTGATGACTTCAGGTCAACTTTTTGGACAATTTCAAGATTTGACCTCAGATTGACCTTTGACCTTGGATGACCCCCACCGGACCACCCATATAATACACATGGGGCCAATTGCTATTCAAGATCCAAGTTTGGTCCAGGTAGGGTCAAGGGTTCAGGAGTTATGACTGTGACCTTGAAATGACCTGGGATGACCTCAGGTCAACTTTTTGGACAATTTCAAGATTTGACCTCAGATCGACCTTTGACCTTGGATGACCCCCACCGGAGGCGGACCACCCCTATAATACACAGGGGACCAATTGCTATTCATGGTCCAAGTTTGGTCCATGTAGAGTCAAGGGTAAAGGATTTATTGCCATGACCTTGAAATGACCTGGGATGACCTCAGGTCAACTTTTCAGACAATTTTAAGATTTGACCTCTAGATGACCTTTGACCTTTGATGACCTTACTGGACCCCCTCAAAAACGCGAACTCAATCCTCCTCAGACGAAGTTGCAACCACTCACCAAGTTTGAGGAGCGTGGGACCCACCATCTCCGAGAAAATAGATGGACAGACACACACACACAGACATTGCATATTATATAGATGGCAGCCATTGCAGATATGACTTTCTTGCATTCACATGAGGACTTACAATAAGTATCATTGTGATTTTTATAACAATTTTCAACAAGTTTGAATGAATGGCGCAAATTATGACAATGTAAACAAGCCATAGGGCTAAAATTGAGAGTATTTGGAAAAAGTGCACCAAAACAAAAAAGATGCTAAAGGTTTGGACGCACTACAGTTGCGTCAAATTGTGACGCAACTTCAAGACAAATCCGAATACCCCAATTTTGTCTCCACATAAGAATAAAAATGGACCAGAGTCTGTGATCTCTTCATATCTATGTGTAAAACGAATCTTGTTAAGGGCAGCAAGACAGCATACAAATTTACTATGGGTATTTTCCGAAAGTCGCCGACTTGATTGCGATTTTGGTACCCGATATCAGATAGGCTCTTTCACTCGCACGGAATAAAGTGAATTATCAGGTAATAACCGCAATCAGCGACCCACTTGCTGCCTTTTTCCGTTTTCGTGTAAAACTTAAGGACAAACTGTAATCAGTGTCTGCAACAGATTTGCTACTTTCTCTAAGAATGCAAAATCGCCTTAGTGACTTTTTAAAGTTTTGTATAGTATACTCTAAAAAGTTTTGTGTAATATACTCTTTATTTTACGATGCACAGTATATGAGTCTTGGGAAACCCATCCATATGTCGAGGGAAGAAGTGATGAAAAAGAGGGGCAAACTATTTGCTCTCCGCCACCGCATCAATCTCAGCTCAGATCTACTGATAGCGTCAGACTTTTACTGGGACAGAGACTATTTAGAGACACTTTATCAGAAGATGTGCAGTTTCTATAGCATCGCAAGGAGGACAAGGGTATGTTTATGAATCTGTAATGGCCATGTCATGTGTAAAAATATTGCTTAGTTGGTTGGCAGAATACACCATCAAATGAATTTATCATACCACTATAACATTTTTTTGTTAGTCCGGGCACCTCCTGCATAATGACACAGGTAGGGCATATTTTTGACAAGGATCCTCTCATCAATGAGTACAATCCCTGCATGCATTGCGTTAATGCTTGGAATAAATAGATGAGAAGGAATCACAACAAATACTGATCAAAGCATCAATCCATCTGCCGCTCTTTTAATTTAAATTGCTCGTCAAGAATCTGAAGTAGCAATTTAATGGCTCATTTAATTATGGTTTGAATGTTTATAGCAGATTTTCCATTCACGGTACTTTCTTTGCTACGAAAATGGTACCCACTCTTTGGAAACCATCGGTACCATCTGCGCTTTTCCAACAAAGTTATTGCAAGATGCGTCCAACTTAGATGCTCTGTTTTATTACTGGGCAGCATTGGGCACTTATTAGAAATACATATGTACAGGTTATAACTTCGTACCAAACGAAGATGACAACAATCATACCCCGGAGATCACCGGAACATTACATAATATGTCATTGATTGTTCAAAGATATCATTTGTCCTCCAGTCATTAAATTTGATATTTGAGAATCTGCAAAACATCAAATAAAGATACTGCAAGGTTCGCGGTAGTTTATCATGTTAGTAAAGAGGTTCTCATGACAATTCATGTGTTGGTATGTTTGTTCGTGCATACATTTGTAAATTGTTAGATAATATTCCAGTAATAGCGGCAAATGGAATATGATCAACCTACTCGAACTGATTGCTCATCGATAACCTTCCTTTTCTTCACATGAATAACAAAGTGGATAATTGTATTACCGATTGAGATCATTGTGGTTCCTTCTCATCTATTTATTCCATGGTTAATGTGAGGTTTGGTTTATAATACAAACCATGGCCTTTCTCAAAACTTCAAATTCTATTGGTTGTATGAATGCAAATCCTTTTACCTCTCACCATGAGTGGAAAGACCCATAACTTTTAATGAGATGCCCTGACTAAAAAAATACTATAAGAGAATTTATGACCATGTTTGGAAAAGACGCTGCCGGGATATATTTCGTATCATACCCTGAGGGCGTCAGACGCACTTATATCATGTCACTGAGGGCGTCGGAACGTTACATTTTAAATTTGTAGGGATGCGCAGTACTATTTAGAGTATAAAACGTTCACCAAAAGTGGTTCGTTTTTGTTATTTATTGTGAAAAAAAGCTAAAAAAGTTGAAAAAACAAATAAATAAATAGTTTGATGATTAAGATTGACTTACTGGTATGATAAATTCGTTATTTGGTTCAGCGTTGGTATGTTATGGGAAATTCCTCGTGCGCTCAGTGTCATATCCAGGCTCAGCTGCGCTTCGTCTTGATATGACACTTCGCGCACGAGTATTTCCCATAACATACCTCCGCTTCACCCAATAACTAATAATACAGGGTTATGAATGGAGCTGAGTCAGGGAAAGAGAGAATGGGAAGTGAAACTGAGGGGCTAAAAAGTGCGCCTACCCCAAAGGGGCGATTTGCTGCAATAAACAGCTGATTATTACAGCAAATCACCCCTTTATTGCAGCAAATCTGCTTTAAATGTAAATGATGTACCATGCTACGTCACAAAATAACCTTCATTATGCACTGGCTGAGTGTTATATAATTGATTGCTTTGATGGAAGACGACCATCTGATTCAACGATCTGAGCTACTGCAAAGCGATTAAATTCTGTGGCATTAAAATTAAGCTAATCTTCAAAACCTTACTTTCTGTGTGCATTTTAATTTCACTAATTTAAATAATTTGGCTATTCCAAGCTACATTAAGATTCATTTTAGTGACATTTTCGTTTAGCAAAATTAGGGAAATTAAAATGCTATAGTTTCTCTCAGAGTTGTTTTTCTCTCATTTGCGGGGTTTTTCTTTCCGACGCTTGTTGTTAAGACCTGCGTACTGATGCATTTATTTACGCGTGTATTTGCAGAGCGTGATTTGTCGATTTAGATTGTTTACGCTCACGCTGTTGACACGTGCGTTAAGAGTGGCGTACACGACACGATTTGAAAAGAAAAACAACTTTGAGAAATAGTATAGCAGAACTTTCATGCTTTATCCCCACCCGATATTTTTCTAGCTTCATTCCATAGGCAGTTGAAATTCCAAATACAAATAGAGCACCGTAGACTTAGTTTCCATTATTATACACTATTGTGATCATCCTTTGTATTACCGTACTGACGCATGTAAAATCCCATCTTCGGGCAATGTTCCACCCGTATATTTACAAACATTTTCAGGAAATTAATGTACACGCAGGTAAAGTCCCATTGGTATTCTTTAAAAGTCACCAAATTATCATCCGAATACCCAATAAAAGTCACCAAATTATCATCCGAATACCATTTTATTTGTGGCCATAATTTGCTGAATCACCTAGAAATTTTTCATAATATCACACTCTGCTTTAAAAAATAGTCGCAAACTCATCTCAATTACGATAGAAATGGGTACATTTTATCCAAAATGTCTTACAATTTATAGGAATCGTGGATAGATATACACCTTTACACTGTTTTTTATGTTTTAATCGTCAACAGATGGCGATGTTTACGTTCATATAACGGTAAAAATAAATAGAGCATGCGCTATCATATCTATCTGACTTGCGCAATCACGATTGTTACCATAACAAAATTCTAAAATGGTGAATGTCACGATCGGATGTGCAAAAATAATTTCACCATATTTAACCTTGATTGGTACATTCCTGTAAGTGTTTTTTGAAAAAAACCTCTTGGGGATTATTTTAAAGAATATTTACTGAACTGAATCCTGAAATATTTGATTCAAAACATTACAATGAATAGATTGATTTGATTCCTCTAGGTCCGACAATCACTGGCATTGTTTACCTCGGTAGATCGACCGGTTAGTTCAGTCTCTCTCATGCGCTCTCGCGTAAAGTCCCAGCCCCTAACTTTGATCCAAGTTCACGTTCAAAAAAGGTGGGACATAACTCGAGTCAGTACAGTGTCTATTTCTGCATTTAATATCTAAGATTCCAGATTAGGCACTTAATAAATGGCAAGTCCCAGGTTAAAATCCTGGCAGATAACTTAGATTTTTCAAGTGTAGATTTTAGATTAAGATTTTATCAATAAATTCTCTTATCGCAACCCAAGGGCCAAATTGCCAGAGAGATATTTACATATGTTCAAAAAATATATATTACAAACATCAAGACCTATTTAAGGTATATTATTATACATATATAACATCAACATTAATACACATTCAAAGCATGAAATTCAGAACCAGTATAGAGAGAGTGAACCAAATTGAGCAGATAATGATATGTTGATACTCTAGGAATATTCCCAATTTGTCTTTTTTCGATTACATGACTAACATCATCAAGGATCCAGCGCGAAATGAAGCCCTCTGTAACCTTTTTGCTGCAAAAATAGGGGTGAGAGACAGGTCTTTTGTTTTAGCTTGAAGAGATCTGTTTTGGTATGGGTACTATAATGTCTGTATTTCCATTGTGTGGGAACAATAGCTTCAGCAAAAGACAAATTGAGAATTTCTGAAAGTGGGGCACTCAATTCATAGGCTCAAAGTGTCATGTTAGTGCTAGAAAGTCGTATCTGCAATGGCTGCCCTAAGTTATATTTATTTTATAAATCCCTCAAAATTTCTCTGTCTTATGTCAGGGGTTCTTGAAATGGTTCTTCAGGTGACACCAGTGACGGTGTCACCTGAAGACTGTGACGGTGTCACCTGAAGAACCAATTCAAGAAACATTGACCCAAGACTGGAGGTCATGCAGTGTGCAATCCAAATTTATGACAAATGGCAGCTATTGCAGATATGACTTTCTTGCACTCACATGACAAAAGGTCCATATTCACAAAAAAATTTACAGGAATAACTTTATTCCAGGATTTTTCATTCTTGGAAAAGAAATAGTCCACAGTCCTAAACTAACTTGGATTTTAAAGCCTGGAAATTAGATCGTGGATCGATTAACTTTATTTTTTGTTTGTGAATACCCAATGACATCACCAATGGAAGAAACAAAAAGTTATTCTTGGAATAAAGTTATTCCCTTTTTTGAATACGGGCCATTGACTTTGAGCCCTGTGAGGGAAAGCATATTCATCTGCATATTGGACATTTTCATAAAAATTGAAATCCAATTTTTAAACCGGTCCATAATTTAAGAGATTAGTAAGTAGAAAATCAATTTGATATGAAAATGAATTTAATGCTTGCTCAAAGTTAATTGAAAGAAGGTGACCAGGAATATCATTTAATTCAATTTCAGTATAACCAAGGTTGGACATAGGTAATATCCAGTCAGGCTGGTAACTTTTCAAAGGTACCCACTTGACAAGGAACACATTAGAGATTGTTTATTACTGAACATAGTTTCAATAAATTTTACCCAGCAGTTGGGCAAGTAACTTCCTATTTTTATCCACCTAATGCAAAAAACACCCCTCATTTGCTGTTGGGAGGATACTGATGCCCAACCCTGAATAAAACTCATAATACCACAGACCTGTCTTATGCCCCGTCTTATGCTCTCAATATATTTACCTGTCATAAATCGTGATTGATCAAAATTTATTAAATCAGATAACCTTTGTTTTTGACTGGTTATAGCAATACAAGATATGAGACAATTTAATAACATTTTGTAATATTCTTTTAAATGGAGAGGGTTTTTTTTTACCTTTACACATGTGTGTATTTTGCTTTGTCATGGGACTCATTGAGTAACATTGACAACTCTCGGCTGATATCATTTAAAATCACTTGAAATTCCATTCTAAATCAATGTTTACCAAAATATAGTTAAATTTTAAAGTGTGAAAAAGTCAGCTTCTATGGTTTACCAACTTTTGATATTGGTATCAGTCTGACACCCAAACATGATACTCAAGTATCCACTAGATCGTGGCATGAAGCAGAACCCCTGTAAATGTTGTCATCTTTTGATTAGATGCTGCAAATATTTCTGAACCATTGATCTCATGCAACCACACTTGATCACCAGCTGCTATAAGTATTAGTGCAGAGTTAGAGGCACTATGGCGTGAGTCACCTGAAGTTTGATGTGTGTATATATGAACAATTTCATTACCATTATGCAGCAGTCTTACATATGGATACTTTCCATTAGTTGCACCTATGTTGAAAGTAAATAAGTAGTAACCAGGGACACTGCAGGTGAATTTGTGTGTGTTGGTATCATAATCACCAGCAACATCCGTGATCACTGTGTCAAAGGTAACAATTCTACTTCCTGGTTGGGTGCTTGTCTTCGCAACAGTAAATCCAGCAAAAGCTGTGCTTCCAGCCTCCCCTTTCTCTCCTTTCAAACCTTGGCTTCCTGTTGTTCCATTAAGTCCGTTTTCACCACGGGGGCCTCGTATGCCCATGGGACCTACCTTCCCCGGGGGCCCTCGCAATCCAGTCTCACCATGGGGCCCAGCTGGACCTACCATTCCAACGTCTCCTTTTAGGCCTGTGATGGCAGGTCCAGGCAAGCCGGGCTCGCCTTTGGGGCCTAAGGGACCTTGAGGGCCAAAGGTCCCAGGGGTACCTGGTACGCCCGCTGCTCCTGGTACACCGGGCACCCCAGCTTGCCCCTGACAACAATTATTACATGCCATTGAAGACCGACTCTCATCAGGTGCGATGGTGCTTGATACCAGAAGCCATGGCATGGTGGTTATGATGTAGAGACAGATCATAATCATGGTGGTGAGTGACATACTGACAGATCTGAAATTGATAAGAGAAACAAATCTTACTGTAAATGCATGTTATATGCCAAGGCTGTCAATCACAATTTAGAAACAACACAACTCAGGTCTGTGCCTGGTACAAGATGGTATTGCGCTATGTTTAAACCCTTTGATAATTCCCAAGCATTTTTGGTTTCAGTATTTTGCTGAATCCCTCTATTGGTGAAATTACAATTGTGTAGGCTTTAGTAGCAGTTGATTGGTTAAACTTAAATGCCTCCAAATGCTCAAGCTTGAGAATTTGAGAAGCTTCAGACCTAGAACTCAGGTCATTCCAGGTCATTTTATTAAAGTCACTGTAATAAGTCATTTACCATTGATCCCTTGCAACATGAATCATCATTGGTTCAGGACGTGGCATGTAAAAGGTCATTTGAGCTGAAATTCCAAAAATGTTCAGAATGTTAGCTTGAGGTAATCAGAGGTCATTTCATGGTCACTGCAATAACTCTTTAACCCTTAACCCACATGAACTAAGCATACACCATGAATAACTTTTGGTTCAAGGAATGTTCAGTTGAAGCAAGGTCAAAGGTCTTTTTAAAGGTCAAATGTAAGGCCATGTCATAATTCTGTAACCTATGAGTTCACCTGAACCAAATCTGCAACATGAATAGTCTTTACATTTTTAGGTCACTTTGTTGTTTTTTTATGCCGCTTCGTGGCCGAATTTTTTCTTTTTTTTTTCTCGATGTAAGAAAAAAATTTAAAAAAGCAAAAAATCTCCTGACACCTAAAAAAAATGAAATGCGGGAAGCTGAGATATAGAGTTCTTTTTTTCTTTGGCCTTAGGATAGTTTGGATTCTGTTCACTGGTTATTCATGTAATTGAATACGCCAGTACAAGAAAACCCCAACTCCAATAGCTCCCTTCTGTAAACATATAAATGCATACAAATCTCTGAAAATGCTTACGTCACTAAAAGCATTCCCATGTCTTTATCCCAATCATAGTGTCACATTTGACCTTGTAGTTGACTTTTTAGACATTGTTAGATAATTGACAGAGATCTAAAGTTGGGGTTTTATTGTACTGATTGTTTAAATATAGCAACTATATACTATAACAATCATCTAATAATGTCTAAAAAAGTTAACTACAAGGTCAAATACGACACTATGATTGGGATATTGACGTGGAAATGCTTTTTAGTGATGTGAAAGCATTTTTAGAGATTTGTATGCATTGATATTTTGTAAGTATAATTTACAGAAGGGAGCTATTGGAGTTGGGGTTTTCTTGTACTGGCGTATTCAATTGATTGCTCCCATTTCAATCTTCTAGCATCGCTAACAACCCTCTAGTAGTAGCCCTTACAGGGTAGGGACATGTTACATAAAAGTCCATTTCAGAAGTCATTACAGCTTTATGGTCACTCAAGTCATAACAAGGTCAGGACCATGCTAGGTCAAGGAATGCAGGTCATTAGAGATCATTTGAAAGTCACTGTAAGTAACTCATTTACCTTGACCCTACATGAACTAAACTGGCACCATGAAGAGCCCTTGACCCAGTAAGGTGTGTCCTAGTGGTGTCAGCTCAAGGGGTCAGGTTGTTTGAGGTCAAATTCCAAGATTGTCCAGAAAGCTGGCCTAAGAATTAAAGGAAACCAGTGGTCATTTGAAGGTCAGTGCAAGTAGGCTTTAACCTTTGGATCCAAAAAATCAAACTTACACTATGCCTTGGCCTGGGGAGAATCTTTACGAGACCAGATGACGGTAAAAGGGTTGTTAAACTTAAGTAAGTTGACCCAAGGATGTTTGAGGTCATTCAGGGTCACATCCAAAAATACTCTAAAATCATGACATTGACAGACAATCACTGACCTATTCTCACCATGAATTATAGCCCTTGGCCCCGGATTTGTCCAGTGGAAGTAGTGCCAAGGCCTTTTTAGATCAGAAAGTCAGTTTTAAGGCCAAATCTTGAGATTGTCAGGAAAGTTGACCAAAGGTCATGGCCATAACTCTATAACCTTTGATCCACCTGAAGTAAACCTGCATCATGATTAGCTATTACCCTGGGAGGGATATACTGTGGCATAGTTAATGGCAAAGTTCATTACAGGTCAAAGCATGATATTTGAAAGAAATATATTCTAAGGTTATATATGGTCAATCAAAGTAATTTCAAGGTCAGGACCAGGTCAATGAGGTCAATGAATGATGCAAAATATGCTAATTAAGTACCTAATTTGCATAATTTATGCATGAAATGTTGCCTATTTTGCGACTTTGTCCTATTTCAAAGTTGAAGGTGTCAAATTGTTCATCTTGGACCAGTGATCAAAGGTGACCCTGTCATCCGACCTTTCCCCTTGGGGTCA
>JXSR01S011714.1:117634-128364 GCA_000969725.1 Ophiothrix spiculata
TGGATACTGATATTGATTCTGGTAGGCCTATCCTAAATCTGCTTGGCCAAGGGATACATTTTCTTGCTAACAATATTTTCTGCTTGGTTAACTTTCAAGTAGGGCTTGTGATTTGCTCTTGTAAACTCATTACCATACTGTTTATCTGATCGTCTTGGCTAAAATGTCTCGCTGCTAAGCCCTGTGACTCCACAACTGAATGATTAAGTAGGCAGTCAATTCAGTAGGCGGTCGATACGCAGGCGAGACTACTGGTTCGCGAACCATCTTGTTTATGATTATTGGCATTACTGACTGCTCCCCCTGGGCTGCTCCCATTACACTTTACTCAACTATTGATGTGGGTATTCCACAACTAACATGTATTCACCCTATTTGAAGCAATGGTTATAAGGTCCAATCAGTTTTTGTGTTGCCCAAATTTTTTTTCAGGAAGAGACCATTCTTAAAACAAACTGTCTGCTGTCCACATTCCGCTATGATGTCCATGATTCTTGTCGATAGCAAATCTCGGAAACTGTCCTATGCTGACATTGTGTGGGTGGACTGGGGCTGAACTGGTGCCACAAGCAATTTGACCATACAATATACTAATTGAAGTCCATTTCTGCTAACAACGAACCAGTTGTGATTAGTAAAATATGCACTCAATAAAGATTGTTTTACTTTAACTAACAACATCATTGCACAACCTCTCCGAGACAAAACAATTGTGTGTAGACTTGATTAGAATCTTGGAAAAAAGTGATTGTTTGTATTAGTAAATAGGTAGCCTACATTTTAAGAGAGTCTGCAAACTGAAACAGTTTACAAGAAATTTTCTTGGCCAATTTGAGACAATTTATTTTGATATCAGCAAAACCATAACCGAAAAAAGATTGTTGTTAACAGAAACCCACTTAAAGTACCTAATTTGCATGGTTTATGCATAAGTTTGTCCGCAGAATATCTCATGAACCGTAGCGACTAGTTATTCAACAACTCACTGTATCTATTTATACAGGAGCGTACCATTGTTGATTCGTGATGAATCCACACTTGATATTCAAATTAGCGCGTCACGCACGGCACAGCGTACACGGAGGTGCATTTACGCAGTGCACATAAATCGGCGCAATGTTCATCGCACGTCGGGAACTTGAGTACGTGCAAGGACTGGCGTTTGGGAACAGTTGAAAACAACAAGTCATCAATTATTTAAAAACTAGCATTTTGTTTCAGATTCTTCAAAGTATTTTTTATTGAGAGGAGTATCTGTTAAATTGGAAACATTTAGAATTTAATTATACGTTTTCAGGAAGATTTTCGTTGTTGAAAGGTATTCAAACATGCTACAGAGTTGTTCATCGCTAATCAACAACTCTGCATCCGATGCGTCGGCGTATTTTTATCACACTCAGGTGGCTAAAGCCACCCTCGCGCGATAAAAAATATGCAGACGCGTGGATGCATCGTTGTTGATTAGCGATGATCAACTCTGTAGCATGTTTGAATACCTAAATGAAGCATGGTACCATGAAGGGTGGTGGATTAAACTTTCGCTGTAACACTTTTTGGGATTTGGTAAAGGTCAGTTAAGTTCAAAATGTTATTTTCAAGGTCAGTTACCATAAATATTCAGAATCTTTACCCAGGGTCAAAAGGTCATTTCATGGTCACTGCAATGATTTGTTGGTCAAGATCATTTGAGGGCAAAATGTCATTTTAAGGTCAAATAATGTTCGAAAAGTTGACCTAAGGACATTCAGAATCATTTCAAGGGCACTGCAATAACTCTTAAACATTAACCCCACATGGAATAAACTTGCTAATAGCCCATGACCCATGGTATGTCCTTGTGGGACAAGGTCATGGTCATTCAAGGTCAAAAGGTCATTTTTAGTAAAATTTCCAATATGATTAAAAAGATGTCCAAAGGTTATTCAAGGTTACCATGATAATTTTATTCCCTCATGATGCAGTAGGCAGTCATTGAAGCAGGAGAGACTACTGGTTTGTGATTCATTGTGTATGATCTGTCTAAATTGTGACCGTCCAGCCCAAATAGTAGTAAATGCCAGCTCTTGTCATTTTCACTTTTTTAATTATTTGCAAAGACCATGCTTTAAGGATTAAAATGACACCTTACTGAACTTCACACGATTTCCAGAAGTCAAGTTATGGTCCATCAAAGGTTGTCAGGGAGTAAAACGTATAACTGAGATAAACGCGTTCAAAGATTAGAAAGCCCTATATTTTCTGTTGATCGTCTTAAGAATATGCCAATTTATTTCATATTTCTTATCATTTTCTTGAAATGAAACTTTGCTGGTATTTTGTAGTAAGCACTGTAATTGTGAATCTGTCAAAAAATCAATTTCGGCAAATTATGACCTAGACATGTATTTTCACCTGTAGCGCAAAATTAAGTTTCTGGCATTTACTGCTCATACGGGCTGGACGGTCACAATTAGATTGTGAGGCATGTGGTGATTAAAATTGTTGACAAAGATTTTTGGGTTTCATGCGTACCACAGAACTTCAGAAGGGTCAGATAAAGGGTATTCAAGGTCAAAATGTCATCATGTCTTAACAAAGTTTTTAAAAGAAAATAATTGACCTGAGGTCATTCAGGGTCATTCAAAGTCACTGTAACAAATAACTCATTGGACTTAAATTGCATCATGAATAGGTTTGGTCCATGGTGTATCCTGGTGGGATCAATTATGTAGGTTATTTTAGGTCAAATTGCAAAATTGTTTAAAAAGTTGTCCTGTGGTAATCAGATTTCATTTCATGGCCACTGGAATTACTCTTGCACACTTGACCCCACATGATCCATACTTACACCATGAATTACACTTGGTTTGAAGAATGCCCTGGTGGCAAAATTCTTTTGAACTTTGACCAACCCAGACATGCATAAGAAATTAGCCTAAATCCGAGGAAGGGAATGGTCAAGTCAGAGGTCTTTCGAGGTCAAATTATGATATTTGAAGTTAGTCACTGCCTAAACATTCACCTCGAATACCCTTTTGCCCAGGGTGTGTCCAATGAGATTAATATGAAATCTGATGGGTTCAAAGTTCATTTTGAGTTCAAATCCTGAAACTGTCAGGAGAATTAGCCATACCAGGCCCCATGTGGACTATTCTTGTACCATAATTAGTCGTTTGTCTAGAGTGTTCTGTTGGTGTGAGGTCAAAAGGTCATTTTAAATCCAATTCTAAAATGTTTTAAAAGTTGGTCTGAGACAGTTTTCCTTCTGAGGTTGTATGGTGCAGCCTATCATTTGTACACACAGTAGATGTATAGGGGCATCCTATTTTTGTGCAAATAACTGGTTGGCAAGGGGCAGCCTTCAGAAAGACTGTTTTAAGAGCCACGAATATCTCATAAGAACAACACATTAGAGGTTAGGGGAAACCTACTTTTGTGTGAATCTGTTGGCAAGGGGCAGCCTTCAGAAAGGCTCTTTTCAGAGCAAATTTCAAAGAGGTGATCTGCTTTTAACACTGTTGGCAAAGGGCAGCCTTCAGTGAATGGCTCATGCGAGTCATCAGTGGGAAGTGACAGCCCACATGTCTTTGTAATAATATTTGTCCTGAAGAAGTCAGAGCTACTCCCGACGAAAGCTTGACAGTTCAAACTTGTCCGACGCCGAACCCGTTAAAATCTACCAATTGTTATGAATTCCTGTCGTAAAAACCTTTCTCAAAAAGATTTCTCAAAAAATAATCATCAGCTCTCACGTTTTTGGGTCGAATATTTCAAAGAAACCCTTCTCTGTCCTCAGGGAATGGTGTCTGAGTTGTGTCTGACATCCGATTTCCTGTTCTGGATGTTGGTGGTGTCCTTTTTTGATGTTGACAACAGGAAATCATAAATATTTTGAAGTTCACTGCCCTTGTCCCTATTAAGGGTGGGGTTAAGTTCTTTCTTGGTGTAAATCGCCTCCCTCACATTTCTTGGAAAAGCTTGTCCTCCATGCATAAAACTTTAACATTGCTGGTGTCTAGTTCATGTCCAGTGGCCTTACTATGTTCAGCAAGGGCCGATTGATTAGATACGGTTTTGGCGACATGTTCTTTGATCCTATCGCCCAAAGTCTGTTTAGTTTCACCATTACAAACCTTGTTGCAGTCCTTACAGGGGAAACAAATACACAACACCTGATTTTCCTTCAGTGGTTGCTTTGTCTTTCGGGGCAACCAGGAGTTGTGTAAGAGTCTGATGCGGTTTAAAGGCGGAGGATGCACCGTTTTGACTATAAACCCGCTTGACCTTTTCCTTTTCTTTATCTAATTGTTCAATGAAAATGATGTCAGCTTGGTGAAAAAGTGTTCTTATAACGCCGAGTTTATGTTTTTGGTTGGTGTGATTCAAAGTTCAGACACTGATCTGTGTGTTTTGGTTTTCTATACACACAGACCTGTACAGTACCATCTGGTCGTCTCTCTACCAAAGTGTCCAAAAAAGGCATTTCTCCATCTTTCTCAGGATCATTGGTAAATTTGATGCACACATTTGACGGTTAATGTGGTCAGTAAATTCTTGATCTTTCTTATCACAACATACATATCATGAACTTCCAAAGATTTATGATTTCCTGTTGTCAACATTAAGAAAGGACACCAGTAACATCCAGAACAAGAAATCAGACATCAGAAACAACTCAAACACCATTCATTGAGGACGGAGAAGGGATTCTCTAAAATGTTTGACCCAAAAACGTGAGTGCTGATGATTAGTTTTAAATTATATTTTCATGTCTTCAACAAGCACGTATAAATCTCTTCATTGGCGAATGAAATTAATGTTTTTCTGATAATTTTTGGCACACCAAAGTCTCATCAATTTATAGTCAGAATGTATCATGTTCTCAAACAAACGACATGGTATCCATTTCTACTTAACCTATTTCTCTCGCATCCAAATAGCACAATATGTTTACTGTCAATGGCAAGTAGTTGACTATGTATTTTTATTTCATAATTATAGTATAGGTCAGTAAGTGGTATTTCATTGTATAGCTTGGATAAGGTTTTTGAAATTGAAAAGGCTTTATTAATTATGCTAATTATATTCAAATTAGCTCATGAATAATTAATGAGGCTCTGGACAAAAACAATTGATTTACATGTTGAAAACATTTTAATGTCTTTTTTTGAGCTAAAATCTGACCTTTAAATTGCCCAAAATGGCTGACTTAATGACCATTTACAACATAAATCATGTCTTAAAGATATAGAGATGTAGTAAAAAGGGTCATTCTGCATACAGGAGTCATAAACCAGTCATTCTGACCTCATAAACTGATGTAGTATACCAACGGAACGGATATCAAACACAAACTTGTATGCCCGTTCTCAGATAGAGCCCGCGACTCAGACACTGACTCGAAATAGACTTCGTCTTGTTGGCCATGCCCTCCGGAGGCCAGACCTGCCACTTGCCATGTTTCTACATCCGAAAAACCAGGCTACTGAACCCTATCGCCACGGTGGCGCACTCCGCCGTACTTTCCAAGACCAACTCTTCGACGACTTGAGTGCCATTGGATTACAACTTAACATGGCCGTTGATGCTGCACAAAACCGTTCTGAGTGGCTGCAACGTGTGAATGCATTTAAATAACTTTGGTCACAACGCCCCGTGTCCTTTCAGACACGTGCTGCGTCAATTAGTAGTAGTATACCAACATTGTAGTTCTTCACCTAGTTAAAGTAATTTTGTTCCTTTTGGCACAAAATTTGACTCCTTGAGAGAATTAAGGTTAATGGTCGATTTATAAACACATCAGGATTTAATTCTGGAAAATTGGTCAGTTACACCCAGGGAATTATAAAGAGGAATCTGCCCTTGCCGTCATTTTGATTTGACCCCCGTGCAAATCCTATTTGACCCCCGTGTAAATCCTGTGGGATGGTGGCCATCTTGGATTGTCGGTCATTGAGGTTGAATTATTGTGCCTCTGGCATTTTATGGCTTTGTTTACCACACGTCGAGAATCTTCTAGCGGGAAAATTGGTGCACTTTGATCAGAGCAAGTTGCAATAAAAACTACTTGAAATACAGACACAGTTTGTATATGTATATGTGTATATGTATCGGGTGAAGATTAATGTGATCTGCCTGGATTTCAATTAACTAAAATGAAGATAACTTATTTTTTGGTTTGGTCAATCTCATGAATTTAACAAAAAATTGTGCCTAATTGAAAAACATAACCCTAAGTTTGTATAAAATGCAGAAACAAGGCAATCAACATAAGTTCTTTCTGGTACACCCTGTATGTGTTAGTAACCTCAGTGTGTCATTTAGCAATTTACATTAATTAAATATATATAGAGGTTATTTTTTTAAATATACCATGTGCTGCAAGCCAGTGTCATTTGTTACTGAACTTGATAAATAGGGGGTGGGTCTGTAAGTATAGGAGATCTGTAAATAATACTTGAATAATTTAATGACTAGCTTAATCAAAAGGAATATTTTACAATAAAGAAATTAGTTTAAGTAACCTTAATAACTCATAGAAATTTATTCCCCAGGATGTATACCCAAAATCATGTCAAATTTTGAACAAGAAAAATCAATGTCATGTTTGTTAACCATAATTTGAATTAAAGGTCACCTCAAATAGGTGTAGCAATTTCAAAAAATATTCAAGAGAAAATCATTTAACGCAATAACACTGTGAAATGTTTAAAATTGAAATTTTCTAAGTTGGGTGGCAATTGTGCATTTCAATACATTCCTGAAGAGTATGATGATCAAATTAATCTACCCAATGAATCAAAAGGTATTGATAAAATTTGTGTCTTTTTGATTAAAACTGCCACTCCTGTCATATAATATTGCTTATATAATATGTAATATTTCTTTGGCTTCTTCAGTGTTTCCATCATTTTTCTGCCAGACTTTGAGTGGCCTACCTTTTAATTCGATCTCTGAATTTAGATTGGAGAAAGAGAGTATGACATATTATATATCATTCACAAGCTGAGATTACAGAGAATTGAAATATGTCATAAATTCATTTTTGAAAATCTCAACTTTCCGCTCATTTTGCTAGAGCACCCCTCATATGGTAAGATATGCGAACTTTCTTTTTGCTCTTTTCCACAGGGACACAAATATCTTTTATCATAAAATATTTCATTTCATTGTCCTTTGCTTTTATTTTACAAAACAAAAATTAATATCAAAAACCATCAAAGATCATTAAAAAATTACAAGTAAGCAGGCAAACAGTCATAACTACTCGTAAAATAGCATACACTCAACTACAAGAACAGACAGGATTTTATATATCCTAGTAAAACCAGATAAGTCAGAGCCATCAGTTAAGTCAAAACACCACTTTTTAAATATGGAGGGGTAATTTATCATTTTTCTTAGCCAAATTATATTCCAAAAAATGTTTATTATTAAGAGAAATAAGCTCTAAGTTTGGGATGTTATTTTGAAATTTACAACAGTAAATATAAAATTTACAGCATAACATAAGCTATGTATTAGCTATCAATCTTGGGGGAATTTAAATAATTTGTCAAAGTTATTGAAATCATAATGAACTTATCAATTTATTCCCCTGCCCCGGGGGACCCGGGACTAGCAGGGATTTAGCGGGGGATGTACATTTTGCTAGTGTTACATACCCTGCAATGACCCGGCTAAAGTCCCGGCCGGCAGGGCATATATTTTTTGTACATCCCCCGCTATGTCCCAGCCCCCCTATAGCCGGGCTACGTGTGACAATCCCCGCCTTAATTGTCCCCGACTCCCATGTGCGGGGACTTGTCTTACAACAGTGTACAACCCAGGACTGGCTACATGCCACTGTTTTTTTGTATCAATTCACGATGTGAAAAGGCCCGATCATAGTGTTGATAAAAAGTATACTGACTTGATCAGTGACCCTATCCAAAGCAAAATTTACAGCATTTCTGTTTGACTGAGTGTCTCGATCATTTGACTGACAAAAATTTAACGCCCTATTTAGGTTACTATTGACCAGGCATGAGAACACACATCCATAAATATACCTGAAAATGATGACAAAAGAGCAAAAATAGGCTGAAATTCAAAGAAATTGTGGATTTTTGAACATGAAAATACCTGAATTTAGGTAAAACCCTGAGGTAGGAGATCTAAATACAGTAACTCAGCAAATTTACAAATATGCTGACTTTCTTTACTTTTATATTCTTATAGGTACAGCTCAAATAGGCCTATACATGTAGGCATACAAATATTTTCTTTGATGTAGAACAATTTCTTGTAAGATTAATATAAGGCCTAAAAAAATAAATTGTTTGTTTGCCCTCCAATGGAAAAATTCAAATTTTGGGTTGGTCGGTTGGCATTTGGTTGGTTGATCTTCTTTTTTTTTTTATTACTCTGCGCATATATTTTAAAGGTGTGTGTTCCGATCACTTTCACTCATAAAATCAAATTGGAGATTTTGATACCACATGAAAGCGCATATTTTTCTCATAACCCCTGTAAATTTTCATGCCTTTATTATGTTTTGTTGAAGAGACACTAGCGTGCCCAAAGGGGGGCCTGGGGGGGCACGTGTCCCCCCAGTCTGCTGTACCAGTCGAGGGAAAAGGTCCATTCGGGTAAATCGGGGATCTCACAAATGATGCCTTCTTCCTGACTCAGCTGGCGAAAATCAACTGACTTGTTGTTCACGAATATGACGATTATTAGCAGAAATTAATTTTAAAAAATTTGCGCGCTATACGCGCATATCAAAAAAATCCATTACTTTTCATAGACTATTGTTGCTCGCAAATTTTTGGGCCTTAGTTGTTTATTTGCCCGTGTGGTTTCCCCATCGTTTTGAAGATCTTGGATGGAAAGCAACTGGAAATCACCCAAACCAATGTTAGGAGAAAAAATTAAAGCAAACAAATGAAAGCATTTTCATGTATTCACTGGTAGCACCAAGAAAGACATTGCGGGGAGGTGATACAACTTTTGCGTCCCCTATCCCCAAACTTTGAGTCACTGACGAAATTACCAACACTCATATTTAAGTTTTCACTTTTTAGATATTCAAACTTCAACAAGTAGCAAATTTGTTTCAAAATTCCACGCGCTTCGCGCAATTGTTAATATTCTATAAAATTTGCTTCGCGCATTTATCAATATTTTATCTCCATTTTAGCTACAAGTAGCGATTTGTTTTTTAAATTTCGCACGCTACTTGCAATTATTAATATTCTATAAAATTTGCTGACCGAAATTAGTATGTTTTAAGGTTCCTGTCGACAGGCCTTATGTCGACATGAATGTCGACATAAAACATATCTCGACATGTCGACAAATGAGATTTAATGTTTACATGTCTGGGCATGTCAGGGATTGTTAATATTCTATAAAATTTGCTTCGCGCATTTATCAATATTTTATCTCCATTTTAGCTACAAGTAGCGATTTGTTTTTTAAATTTCGCACGCTACTCGCAATTATTAATATTCTATAAAATTTGCTGACCGAAATTAGTATGTTTTAAGGTTCCTGTCGACAGGCCTTATGTCGACATAAAGCATATCTCGACATGTCGACAAATGAGATTTAATGTTTACATGTCTGGGCATGTAAAATGAAAAAACTGGGCAAGTAAAATTTCATAAAAACTTACGTTTAATTGTCAAGTTATGGCTGTTTATTAGCAGTTGAGATTTAACAAGTGTTCAAAGAGTTACATAAAAAATTTAATACTTATTATTAGTTGCTTGTCATTTACAACCTTTTTGTAAAGTTATTACGATATTTCACAACAAAAAAGTTACAAAATATCAATTTTATATCATCCTTATACAGCTTGACCCAATATTAATGTAACTAGCAAATAAAAAATATCAAAAAATAGTTGCCAAAAGATGAAATTATAGTAATATATGTTTTTTAAAAGTAGAGAAATTACTCTACAACACGCTTTTTGTCCCGTTTCATTTAACCACTTCAGTCCAAAGATATGAAGAATTTAAGAAAGCCCTTTAAATCTACTGTGGTCCGATTTGTAAATTTAGACTTCCAGCTAAAGAAATGCAAACTTGAAATGAAGAGAATTCTGCAACCAATTAGAGCACAATCAATCCAAACCAATCTTACTTGACTGTACCTAACATTAAGTGATACTCTCATATTCCTTTAATTTGTTACTTCTGGGGCAACAATCGAGTAGTTTAAGATACAATTTCTTCCAAAAGATTTTAAAAAAAGGGATTCTAATGAAAAATGTCAAAAGTCTTTAACCCAAACCACGGAAGAACACTGAAGACAAAGGAATTTAAGAACTCTACTAAGTTAATGATTCATCTGGCCCGTCAAGGGGACGTAACAGGTTGACAAAGCCAGACCCAACAACCTGCTTAATATCAGCAGATCATCATTAAATTGAGTCCTTATGTCTTGAAATGAGTTCAAGGGCTGCTTCTCCTAATCATATGATGTTTTTAGCATTTTCCATTCAACGTGTGCCAAATGACGTCACAAGAGGTGAATCTTTACAGATTAACAAATCAAGATTTTTCGGGTCTTTACAAAATGTGCAATAACTTTTGATTCAGAGATCCAAAATAAACAAAACAAAAATCCTGTAAAAGCCAATGCTCTACTCTATAATATTATTGTAACGTTTGCTCAACATTGTGCTCTGTCCTCTCAAAATAAAAGTTCAAAGTTCTTTGCGTTTTTATTGGGACACCCTGTATTGTCGTATGCAAAAAGAA
>JXSR01S011714.1:130802-143384 GCA_000969725.1 Ophiothrix spiculata
TCTTGAATTTCTAATTTCATCAGAAATGTTACCTTTGAAGTGTATTCTATCATATTAATCATGTTCCAACATCCCAAACACAAGACAAATGTTTTAAGAACTGATATAAAAATCCTTTCTCCATTCAAATTACCAGGATACATAGAAACTTTAAACTCTAAAAATTTTCTCAGAACTTTAGTTTTTTGAATCAGCATGATGCCTTTTACCAATTTGGATGTAACTTTGCAATCAAACATCCAATAACCAGTAAGGTGTCATTTTAAAGCTTAAAATCTCAGCTTTCAGATGAGAACAAAAATTCTATTTTGATTTTGGGACCTTTAAGGTACCTTTTGATACGACGGGGCACATATGAAAGTATATACAATATCAATATCATTTTCAATGTGTTAAACATAAATTAATATTGTTAACATAAAGTAATATAACTTGACTTAAATTTGCATGACTTGACAGAATACATAAAATACCGTTAAAATTTATGCCGGAGTCCTGTACCCGTAGGCAAACACAACTAAAGACGTTTTTTAAAAAATCCATCGAGGCCTATTATATAGGTCAGTGGTATAAAACAAATTTACTATTTATATATGATCAGTGTGGTAACCCCCCCCCCTTTTTTTTTTATAAAGCTTTTGAAAGGTTCCAATACATTTAAAAAAAACAAAGCTTCCGGGGGCTCTGTCCCTGGACACCCAGCAGGGGCTTTGCCCCTGCACCCCATTGGGGCCCTTCAGCGGTACAGGGTGTATCAAAAAGGAGTTTACATTTATTAATGTGCCGCCAATATAAAAAGTGTGATACATTCTGCAAATTCATTTTAAAGGGACTAGCCTAGATTCCACCTAGAATTAAATATTTATGAAAATGCTCTAAACAAAGCTTAAAAGTATAGCAACATCCAAGAAAGTGCAAAAACTTACACACAAATGGCTCAAATTGAGAGAGAATTAATTTGCAATATATCATTCTTTGATGGTGGCGTGTTGCCTAAATCTAACTTTTGTACCTCAGATGGATTTACTAGATAAAGGATCAAACAAAGCTCATGGAAATAATTTAAAACATATTAAAAGAGAAACAATTTCATCAAAAATAATTTGTTTGGCCATCACAAGTGTAGAAACAAGATTTTTCAAACTAGAAACACTGTTTTCACACCACTTTTTGTCGCCAGCGACAAAAATTAATGTAGGTAAAGAATTGCAATTTTCTCCAATATTCCTCAAAATCATGGAAAACCACTTGTAGGTTATATTACTATGAACATGTTCTATCGATTCAAGTAAAAAAATATGCAGGTAAAAAATTAGTGGGAAAAATCTAGGCCAGTCCCTTTAAGTTAAGAATAAAATAGACGATTGTCCTTGCATAACAGTAAATAGATGTGTGAAAACCAATACAAAAATTACTGTGCATTTTGCAAATTGTACCATAGATAAAATCAGTTGTACAAAGATTGCATGGTTCACAAACTTGTGTTTTTACATGTAGTCAACTGTCTATAACTAAAAATAAAATAACTGAAATAAAATAAGATGAATCAATTACTTGTGACAATTGAGGGCTAAATCTTGTGCATTTTGGTCTTGTAATGACGGTTTAAGGGATGGCTTAACTTTGGGTAATTCGACCAATGAATCCCATCTTTTATCACACTTCGTTTATAAGGCTATTTAACCATTTTCAGCAAAGAAAACAGCATGCTTAGAGACTTAAGGTGTTTGGTCCATGAGAGATCCGCCCGAAGAATTTTAGTAATAATCGGCATGAATGATATTTTATCGATTAAGAACCGATTTTAAAAATAAAAATTGGGGGTCACCGGACTCGTTTTTGCATGAGAGTCGGTTTTAAAACAGCATTTTTGGAGGTTTTGGGGGATAAATTAGTACAGGGGTCTATGGAAAATGTGGCAAAAGTGAAATTATTTAGTCTTGATTCAAAAAATCTGCCCGAGCATTTTTGTTAATTTTTTCACAAAAGTTGCGGAAAAGTATGTTCTTTCAAATAAAAAAATAAAAATTGGGGGCCACCGACTTGGTTTTCAAGAAAAATATTAAAATATGGCAATTTTTAGCTTCAAAACACTACTCAGTGTATATGCGCATGCCTATGGCGGCACTTACCTACTCGGAAACTAGCGCGCACTTGTACGCGTGGATGGCGCTTGGACCAAACACCTTAATTTTATCACTGGTGAGACATGAATAATGATTACTCAACATCACTTGGTTTAGGTCCTAAGGTCTCTTCCTTAAAGGTGGCATTGGACATAATTTCCAAATTTTACTTATGGATGATTTGCACTTCATATGTTAGAAAATAAAAGTCAATTGCCAGATGTCAGGACAATTTGATCAAAACCTTCTGAAAAGTCAAATTATTTAATTTTTGATTGGGTATGAGGCTATTTTCTATATGTATTTATTGATGCAATATATCTAGAAAGAGCCAAAGATTTGTTTGTAAAACATTAATTCCTTTCACATCAAAGATTGCAGATAAATCAAAAGAAATTTGGAGTTTGCATTAGATCACCTGAAAAGGCCAATTTAAAATTCAACTATAGGGGCAGTATTTATCGTTGTTGACAACGATAATTAGAAATAAAAGAATACCTAAATATATTGATATATATAGGGTTTGAATTTGACAATGAAACTTTGCATGCTGTCAATATTACTACAAATACTTCAAATGATGCAAAAATCTTAAAATGCTTGGGGAAAAGTTTTGGGATGAAGCTGAACTTGTCCAGCTTTAGTTTAAGCCAAATACATTTACTGATGATAACATCATTTGATCAATGTGTAAAGCAAAGTACCAGAAAAGGTGTCACACTTTTGTAACAAGATCCATAATCTGACATGTAGGTAAAATCATAGTCTTTGTAAAAGAGGGGAAATCGTAAGGATCTTAAGTTATTTTCAATAAGGCCTAAAAATACGACACATATACAAAAACATCTTCACTTTTTCTGTAACACATCTTTTATTTGTCATTTTGAATGTCCTGTAAGCCATATCTCGGGGCCCCATGAATTAATTCCCATCAAATTTGGGATTTTGAGGTTGTTTTACCATGCTCAAAAAAAATAAAAATATTTAGGGTCGGCAGTAAAAATAGGTCGGTCAGGTTACGCCAATCAAACAATTTTTTTTCTAGGCCTAACTTTGCGCGACTGATTTATTTACAACAAAGTGCACCACAATTTTGGGATTAATTGTTTCACATCTGTTATTTGTTCTGTTATGGAAAGACAATGATTCAAAATAAATTTACAGAATGTATCATACTGATTTGGAGGCACATTACTAACTGTAAATATCTTATAAGCTATGAAGCTTACTTCACAAATACTTCGCAAAATGTTAGTGAATTTTTCTTTTAAGTTTGATGTGTATTTTACTATGAATGGTTTAAAATATGGAATTTACTATCCTTGGTAGACAAGAAAATTGTCAAACTTACTAAAGTAAGTCTGCTGATTTAGAAACTCAGGCTTGAATATACATGCCTATTTAAAATTTCACATAGGCCTAGGCAAATAAACAAGAAGAAAATGTGTACTTACTTGAACAAGTCCTAGGATCCAGATATCCAAGAGTGCAGCAAAATCAATTCTTGCCAGTAATATAAAGAAACAAGTTCTGGTAGAATTAAACGTAGTACAACGTCGGCTATTGGTAGAGTTTAGTTATATCACAAACTATAACACTAGTTAATCAGTGAAATCAATTCCAAGTATGCATCAAAACTAGCAAAATAACCAGCTGAATGTTCCAGAGAATATTTTGCACAAATGAAATCAAGAGGATATAAGTTATTTCATATATACAATTGAGATCCTTTTCTTCTGATTGCAGTTCATGTAGATCTGAGCATGTGCAGTTTCATCAAGTTTAAGATTTATGGAGCAATGTTAAGTTGTCATGGTTTTCATGATTTTAGTCTGTTAAATGTATGTTGCCTATAGTTTCCAGACTTTCAACACTAATGTTTAATTTGTAACATTGCCAATTTCTTATCACGCAATACCATTTCATCAAAGTGCTGATTTAAGGTGAAAAAGTTGTTAGGAATTTGTACCCGGGGAGGGTGGTACACACATTGATATGGTATATATGTATGTACTTTTGCCTGTCTTTTGGGGTGATTTTTCCAGGATTTTGATATATCGATGGTGTGGTTTCATCTCAGATGAAAGCGCAATTGGGTGCTCTTTGAAAAAAATTGCAAAAAACAGGACCCAATTTTGGTATAAAATTGGATCGATTGAGCCCATATTTATTGGTCGAGCTATGAGTTGCAAAAATATTGGGCGAGACGCAGTCGAGCCCAATATTTTAAAACTCATAGCGAGACCAATAAATATCGGGCGTAAATCATCCAATTTTATCATTATCATGTTTTGGATCCAATATTTTCCCACACTTGGACACCTCAAAGCATGATAATGAGTAAAATTGAGTGCTTTTTCATCTAAATTGGTATATTAATGGGTGGATTTTTGATCCAAATATAGACATGGTCATTTTTTCAGAGTCCGGCAGACACATACCCGTACAAAAAATTTTGAAGAACCCCCAGGATTTTGTATAATGCAGCGTACCTAATAAAAATACCAATTGCTTACAAATTGCATCAAAGAACTTGTGTAAACAATGTGTAAAAGAGTATCACAAATCTTACCCTTCCCCTTGTTTTTTTTCAATCATTTAATTTGCCAACTTTTTTATAGGCATCACGCAATCTTGGATTTTGTATGTTATCATGATTTAATTGTCATCAAGTTATTATGCTCCTTGAGGAGTTTTAAACCCGGGGGGGGGTACTCAAATTTGGTTTGGGTAGGGGCGTGCCTCCGGGAAATTTGGAAAGCCACTCATCCAAATACCAATTTTTAAGAAAAATTGACCCATCCATATACCAAATTTTCTAAATTTTGAGCTGAATTTTATCAAAAATCTATTTTTTTCTGTCCAAATTTGCTCTATTTTGGCAAAATTTTCTAACATTTTGAGAAGAAATGTCAAAATTTGCGGCAAATTTCCGAAAATTTTAAAAAGAAAACCCATCAAAATACCTCATTTTGCAAAGAAAAAGGCCCGATTGGAATACCAGAAAGCCTGATTTTGCTACCCGAATTTGCGGCATGTCCCCATAACCCCTTTTGTACTAAGTAGCCTCCCCTTAAATGTCATTAAATCACATTCATGAACTTGTCAAGCAATACCATGATACTCTAGGCACTTAAAGGCTCAGTCCCATTAAGCTTTATGCATTGGCGATGTAAATTCTTAACATGAAAGGTTTGCAAAAGCATCGGCAATATAACCAAGCATTGAAATAAAATTACAAAGAGTTTGTGATGTTTTGTCAAGAAAGAATTGCCAAACCATCCTCTTAATGGTTTATTCAGAGTCTTGTCGAAATGCATCGATAGATGCCCATCAACACGCAGTCTATGCATGCAGAGTCTTGTCGATATGCATCGATCGATGCCCATCAACACGCATTCTATGCACGCATGTAAAAGATTGCGCGTCGATGGGTATCGATCGATGGATATCGTCAAACTTTTTGTAAACCATTTCTCACCCGATGCATTCGAGACTAATTCCAGGTGTTTTTTTTGAGGCTTCATAGAAATGTTTTTACCTTACATCAGTGATACTTTCACAATGTATTGTCAGTATCTTTGTAATGTTTAAGCGATGTTTCATTGTTCCCCAAACCATAACCATGACATCTTGAAATAGTCAGGAAATAATCAGAGATGGGGAAACTGTGATTTTTTACATCTGGAACAATTTGGGAGAACATCACCAGTACTTTGCAACAATGTCAAAAGAACATAAGTGATGCATACTTGATTTTCGCTCATGAAAAAACTTTCGGAGTGCTTTTTAGTAGCTTGAAATTTCAATGAATTGAAATTTTGGCACTCTTTGTGATGCCTTTTGATCCCCGGGGGGGGGGGGGTACTCCAAAAAGTTTAGGTAGGTTTGTGAGAATCGCGATATCCGACATATAGGGTCTTGCGGAACAGATTTTGGTCAAAATAGGGTCTATAGAACTTATTTTTTCCCAGAATCGAGGTCTCAGGAACTACTTTTTTCACATAAAAATTTGACTATTTTAGCTGAATATCGCTCAAAATTAGCTTGAAAATATAATAAAACACACTTTTGAGTCATTTTGTTTGAAAATGGGGTCTTCGGAACTGAAGTATTCTTGAAAAGAGCATCTTGGGGTGCGGAAGAGGAGGCTTGAAAAGGGGTCTTGAGGGCAGCACCTTCCGTCAATGTAAGTACCCCCCCCCCCCCTTGATCCTTCCTAATTCCTAAGGTCAATATCTTCGTCCATACTATCACATTGATATAACATCAGGAATATATCACTGATGCATCAGAAATGTATTGCCAATGCATCAACAGCGCATTCACAATTCTTATTTTCAAAAAAGAGGTCAATGGAACATTTTCTTCATTACCAAGACATTGGAGAAAGTTTCCCAAACGTTTGCAATGTTTTTATGTCCTATATATTGTTCATGCTTTGCAAACCCTTGAATTTACTTCAGGAATATATCACCAATGCAAAAAACCTCAAATAGGACTGGGTCTTCAATTGTCAATGTCTTGGTACCATGGTAAATTGGAAGGTAAAAAACAGAGTAAGCCAACTTGATGTGGGAAAATATGAAACAATATAGGCCTTATGTCACATGGGTATATTGTTCATATCTTGGCTGAGACCTTGTACGTTATCATGGGGTTTTACCAGAAATGAGCACTCTCCCTTAGGAGTTTTGAATGTCTATCAAATCGCATTATACCAATCAGACCGCAGAGTGAAACAACTCATTGAGAATAGGCAGACATTCTTGTCACTCAAAAAAGCATTTGCGTTGTTAAATATTACAAAGAGAAATGTTGCCAACCTGATGGAACCCTCAGGGAGGTTACTTCAACTGCTCAGAAATAAGGTTAATCCACTCTATCTCAGTGGACCTTGTTTTGTATTTTCATTAAAACATTAAGCATAATTAACTAGTTTATCTTAGTGGCACTGATTGATTTATTTAGACTTCTGAGCTGGATGACTTTAGGGCATTAAACAGTTCCTCGTGGTTAGAACTCTGATGATAACTGATGGATACAGGGTGAGTCAAATCAAAGTGTAAGCAACAGAGGAATTTTTTACAGGAAATTTATTTATGTTTATCAATTTTGATTATACTTGATAAATAGCAAATTTAACCAGCTTTCATGAGAATTTTAGTTTGTTGACATTGACCAATGTATTCAAAAGTTACAGCCGTACCAAATTTGTGATGTCGAACAAATTCAACATTAATTCTTTACTGTACAGCAGAGGGTAATAACTTATAGATTGTGCATTGATGAACTTGACCTTGCATTCAAAATATTATCCGTGTGTGTCTTGTGCAGAGATACTGAAGAAGATTCAATGATGCAGATCAAAGTACTGATGGTCGATCATTTCAGATATCAGTGCACAATCTTGGCAACCAATGCCAGGAGATAAATCATGGCGCAACAATGTAGCAACCGGCACTGGCATTTTGTTGCAATTAAGTATCATCAGATACATAGTTCGGTTTAAGATCACCGTCTGTTATGTCTGTAGTTTACGTATGCCAACCAGGTCCCATCACCTTAAGCTATATATTTAAAACGCATCTCTTCGTAACAGAAACAAGGAAGGCTCTGGAAGATACTGATCCGGATGATTCAACAAAACAACACCCAAATTAGAAGAGCTTTTTTTGAGAGATCTAAACATTACCTCAAGAGTCAACCCATTACCCGATATTTCACAGTCCATATTCGACAGCCTATAATTGTTTTCTTGTTATTTTATTTCCATAGGCGTTCCTATCATAACAATTGAAAGAGACAACAGCCTTACCAATACGCACGTAAATTAAATAACGTAGTTTGTTTGTTGTTCAAATTGGGTACCTCCACTCAAATAACTATAACTTTAGAATGCTTTGTCCGATTTCAACACAATAAATTTTCTATGAAAGCTTATGAAATATGACATCTCATACAGGAACAAGTTTGCAAAAGAATAAAAGGAACTGGTTTTATAAAATCACTGATTAGATTACACTTTATTTTGACTCACCCTGTATAGTATGTTATTACTCATTCACTTACATATTAGTTTTAAGAATTTGGAACCTCACAATTTAATTAGATGTTGACTAAAAATCATTTGTTAGAACTCACCAAATTAAAAATGAATTTTTTAACCGCAGTATTAAAATATTCTTCAAAAGTATGTTTTAGTCATAAGTGTTTCGCTGGAAATCAAAAATGAATTTTTTACCTAAATAAAAAGGGAATAGAATTTTCTAGCTTCACTGCCCTGTAACTCTTAATCAATATTTCTAATATCTTATCATTACTCTTGATCATAACTATGATGCATAATACATACGTCTGAAACATCTCTTCTTCAGCATCATATGCGTCTGTAAACAATGAACAAGCAATGCAGCAAACTTTATTTTGCGCTACAGATACAAAGAATATAATTCGGCAAAATTGATCAGATTCAATAACTTTATGCTTGTTTCAAAACACTTCAAAACACCAACAAAGTATTATTTCAAAACATTGAGCAGAAATATGAAAAATATACTGATATGGCCTATTGATCTTCGCACACATATCTTCACCTTTTCCTCTGTGATAACGTTTGACAGACCATACACTGACTGGGATGTTAAATTAAGTTTACATAGGTGTCATTTTAATCCTTATATTCATATGTTCTTTACAAATATTTTAAAAAGTAAAAACAACAAGAGGCAGCCGCCTTTACAGGTTCTTCATGGCGAGCGGTTGTATATAAAGACAGAAGCAATTAAGGGGTTAAGTTTCATCCCATGAGATTATGGATTGCTTCTATTGATGCCTAATTTTAAACCAGCTGTCTTTCCACCCCTTATGCCACCTCATGCCACTAAACCACCATTAGGCCTGGGACTTTTCGGGTAATTTGCTACCCGGGTACCCGACTTATTTTTCGGTCTGGTGTCCGGGTACTCGACTGTATTGATAATTGAGCATTTACAATGTTAGAACGAGAAGTTTGACGGTCTTCTACCACCATTGTGGTCGTGATTTATCATGACTACTTCGATCAGATGATGATTTTATCATAAATTTTTGAACACAAACTATTTTGTTTAAAATTTTATGATTTTATTATTGTCCAGTTTGGGTAATCTGTTGGCAGATTTTGTACTCGGTTAAGCTCATTACGGGCGGGTACCCGGGTTTTAATCCCAGGCCTAACCACCATGGAGGTTAATTTTGGGATTTACTCCTTGCTGAAAAGCACATCATTCAGCGTTAGTTGCTGTCTAAAATTATTACATTTGAGGTGCGGTATCTTTTTAGTACTAGTATTTACTTTTCAGTAAAAGTAAAAGATTATGCATATCAAACCAAGTAAAAACTTTTACTTTACTTTTTCTTCTTACTTGAAGTATTTATTAATTTTTAATGCATATGGCCCACTGTGTCACCATTCTCTCTTTTGTTTATCTTCTCTAAAGGTAATGAATGAAAGACTTAATCACTGCTCTGAACTTGTAGAACTAATGCGCCTTCATTTGAGTGAGAAACATTCAACTCGTCTGGAGTGGATGATTATCGTTCTTATAGCTGTTGAGGTAAGATATAGAACAAGAGCTTAGCACCAAAATGATCAGGGGCGGATCTAGGATTTCTGAAAAGAGGGGGCACAAATTACGTGTAGCGAAGCGAGTGTTAATTTTGGTCGTTGGGTCCAGGGGCCCGCCTGAGGGCCCCGGTGGGGTCCAGGGGCAAAGCCCCTGGCGGGGTACCAGGGGGGCGGAGCCCCCGGGAGCTCTTGGGTTTTATGATATTTGGTGGGCACAAAGGAAAGCGCTCCTAGGGCGAAATTATGTACATTTTGAATACCTTGATTGTCTCAAAACATCAGTACAAAATAAATGTTTTAAAGTGAAGGGGGTCCATGGGGCGGAGTCCCCGGCGGGTGTCCAGTGGGCAGAGCCCCTTTAAGGAGGCGAAGCCCCCTGAAGCCCTAGCGGTTTTTTGTGCATTCTAAGGGTTTTCTTAACTCGTATTTTTGTGGGTAATGTGAAGACAGAGCCCTTGGATGGGGTAGGGGCGAAGGGGGCGAATGTTTTGGTGTTCCTAACACGTATATTTGTGGGCAATGTGAAGTCACAAGTTGGTGGGGGTTAGTGGGTGAAGCCCTAGCGTTTTTTGCATTCTAAGGGTGTTCCTAACACGTATTTTTGTGGGTAATGTGAAGAAATTTGCAAATAAATAAAAACCGATTTGATAGTGTCCCCCACCCTTCAAAACGTGGGCGTGTCCCCCTGCCCCCCTGAAATGACGCCCATGTTCCAACCAATAAGCCTATGCCTATCCTACACTATTTTCACTCTCTCCCTCGTGTCTTTTCTTTCTTTCTTTTTTCTTTCTTTCTTCTTCTTTTTTTTTCTTTTTCTCTTTCTTCTTCCTTTTCTCTTTCTTCTTCTTCTATTTTTTTTTGGAGCCACAAAAAAGGGGGGCACGGGCCGGCTGTGCCCCCGCCTAAATCCGCGCTTGGTAAGCGAAAAAAAAAATGGGTGTCTAGTAAAAATAAGACCACTGACTACATCCAACCCTGTGTTAGATTAGATCTGGGTGGGGGGCAGTCAATTATGAAATGGATATGGGTGTAAGGGCCGCGCCCCAACAGGCTGAGCCTGATTTTTGGCATTCAGTGAGAGAAAAATACAAAAATATGAGGGCTTATTGGTCAAAAAATGATGGGTAATTGGTTGGGAGCCTGTTTTTTGGCATTTGATGAGCAAAAATTGGCATTGGATGAGAGAAAATATAAAAAAATGGGGTCTTTGGGTGAGAACACATGCAATTGTAAAAAATTAGGTCTTTGGGTGACAGCGAAGCTGAAAAGGGGGTTCTTTTGACCCTTACATACGTGTCGCCTCCAGAATGGGACTGCCCCCCCCCCCTCGGGGTCTGCCATAGATTTAGAGGGGAGATACCAGACTCTGCACCTTTTTTATTCTGGAATGGGGATCAAATTTGGGTTTTTGCCGAGGGTACATCCGATCGCATCTTGCCGTTACGTATTAAAAACACACACATGCTTTACATACAGCTTGGTGTATCATTCGAAACCGAATCTCGGTGTCCAATGTTGATTTTGATGAACTGGGTGTATACCCGAATAGCACCAAAATGATGTAAGCGAAAAAAATGGGCGTCTGCCATAGATTTAGAGGGCAGATACCAGACTCAGCACCATTTTTATTCTGGCATGGGGATCAAATTTGGGGTATTTGGGTTTTTACCGAGCGTATATCGCATCTTGCCGTTATGTATTAAAAACACACACATGCTAAACATACAGCTTTGTGTATCATTCAAAACCGAATCTCATGTGTCCAATGTTGATTTTGGTGAACTGGGTGTATACCCAAATACCCCAATTTCAGCTCCACAGCTGACGACGCTGGTATACAGAGTCTGGTATGTCCCCTCTAAATCTATGGTGTCTGCTCTCTGACAACCTTGTTGTTATGGTTTGGGTAACTCTACATTTTGCATGATAGCTAAAAGTTAAAAAGATGAAAGTATAAGTTTAGACCATAAGTGTGAGAATTACCCTTTTTATTTTGACATAAACAACAAGATGAAACTGTAGCACTGGAGGAATGTCCCTTCATTTTGTATGTTTTATTGTTACTTCTTTCTGCATTTATCTATTGGCTTCACTCCAACTCATATACCTGGGACTTGGAACCCTTTACTTACATACAAGAATAAATACTAGGGATTTATAGTGTGCTATGCCTCCCAGATTTGTAATTCCACTCGGCCTCTGCACACTACAGGTGTTCGCTGACCACTGTGGCCCAAGTAAGCTCCATTCCACACCAAGCATCATTTCAGGTTCTGCGGTAACCTCTAGGGGCACTGAACCTTCGCTGCCCGAATCAGCTCCCCGAGTTTCGTATGTGTTTCCATGAGACAATTAGCAATTAGTTCCTTAAATGTCCATGGGAATTTCAAGCACACACAACTTTTAGCACCAGTGGGGTTTGAACTCAGGACCTTCCGCACCACAAGTTAGCGCTTTACCGATTGAGCTAACTTGACTACTACATCTGTTTTAGCAAATGCATTTCTTTCAAATCATAACTCGTCATCATTTGTGTATCACCTGAAATTTTGTCCAAGTTTCTCTGCTCAGCCGTCCACGATTCTTGTACAGAGCTAGTCTCGGAAACCATATGCGCATACATTAATAATATGTACTGCATGGTGCCATGTGCCATTATAATAAACACGGCATTTATAATGCGCCTTTGCCAATGGATACAAAGCGCAACACACACAAAGAAAAACAAATAGAATTAGGAAAACAGGTAAGTTTTCAGGAGAGATTTGAACTCTGCTACACTAGAAGCACTACGAACTTTGGTTGGAATACAATTCCATTTACGAGGAGCAGTCACTGACAGAGCCC
>JXSR01S011715.1:55202-65273 GCA_000969725.1 Ophiothrix spiculata
ATAAGTGAAGTATTAAATGCATTGTTTTGCAATGAGTCATCACTCTAGACGCGTGCAGAGGCACGTAGAAGCACAAAGGTCGTGTGCCACTCTCTTTAATGGCCATTTAAATATTATGTTTGACTTATGGTAATAATAAATTACATATTCAGGAGCATGTAACAATGTAAATAGTTGACTAAAGGAGGAAAGGGGACTGGACGGAAAAGGAAGGCTGGATGCTGTTGATTTTCATGTCAATTTTACAAACAAATATTGTCCTGCTTGTAGGAAAAGATAATGTTTCTGTTAATAAGGAAGAAATGATGTGATCTGTATACTTGTGTCACTAATTTCCTGATGTAAGGATAGAAATATGTATATATAAAGAAGATGGGTAGATTCAAGGGTTTAGCCAGGATTTGAAAATAGGGCGTCCAAATTCGTGGCCGGGCGAAAAGGCCGGCTTTAATCAAGACATAGTGACGTCAGCATGATTAATATTCATACTTGCCAAAGAAGACGATTATATAGTTATACCAACATGGCGAACTTACGAAGACACAACACAGTATAAATGGGGTATAAAGCCCATTTTGAAGTCCACAAAAGTACATAAATTGATCAGATTTTGTGATGATGATGATTATTGGAGATAAATTCTAACATTCAACATTGAATTTCATATCGTAAAACACATTTTTGGACGCCTTATTGGGCGGCCTTTGCATTTTACAGGGCGTTCATTTTTGTGATCAGCCGTCCAAATGACGGTAGACGGCTCTCTGGCAAAACCCTTGGGTAGATTGGTGAGAAAAAGTGTTGACAAAGTGAAGAACAAGCATAATGTATCAAATGACTTTACACATGACTTTTTATGTACACATACTGTAAATGGGAATATTGTCGCGAGCAGAATTTTTTGCAAAACCAGACAATCACAACCTTTTCGCGCATGTTAAATTAACGTTTTAAAGCTTTATTACATAGAATCTGCAAAAAATCAATTTCAGCCAATTATGACCTGCATGTATTTTTACCCATACCAGCACAAAACAGAGTTTGCTGCATTAACTTCTGGTTTTAATTGAACAAACACAATTGTACAATTCTCATCCAGAAACTGATAAGTGTGCCAATCATCAAATTACAATGTTAGGATCAAAGCAGTTAAGTATATTCCAACAGCTATGCCCACACCAAAAGAAGATATCGTGTGTATCCCATCATGCCTTGCTTTCTGTGGGGTTGTTTGTATAGGGAATTATGTGAGTAGTTAGTGATGAAATGTCCATAAATCAAAAACAATTGTTGTAATTTTGCATTCTGGTTATGTTTCATCACTAACTACTCAAGTGACTTCCTGTACAAAATTTCCCATAGGAAGCAATGCATGATGGGATAAACATGATATCTTCTCTTGCCCACACCAATACTATACCCACTGAAACATATGTTAGCTGCTTTTCTTATGTCAGAGAAATGATGATATGTGCCTATTAGCAAATTTGCAGAGATCAAGATGAACTGGTTTCCTGTTCCTAAGAGCTGGAACTATCTAGTAGTGGATTATTTCCCTGTAATTAACTTTTTTTTATCTGTAATCATTTCTTGATTTTTTCTTTCATCACAATATGTGTAGCAATTGCAATGGAATCGTTGAGTAGCAATAGAGCATCTGTTAATTGCCTCGTAATCTATCAACTTAATTAGTGTAATTAAGGATTATCTTGTATCATTCTTTGTGGCTAAGCATTAATGACAATTAATAGATTGGGACAAATTGCTTTTAACAGTGCAGGGCTGTGGTTAGGCCTTGTTTTCCTATATCAACAAAGTCATCTCAAATTGAGTATATGTTATATTAGCTTTGTCCATAAGCTTAACTTGTATTACCAGTAATCCAAAGTGTGATTGTCATAGGGTTATGGTGTTTGTTGGATGTTGGTATCGTGTCAACTGATATTGATCTTGAAACTTTTAAATGATTTGCTGGGATTGATAAAAGAATTTGAAATGATTATACGAGGCCTTATGATAATTTGTAGTATTTTGATTGTGTTTGACAAGCAAGACAATGTATCCTCTTGTGTCCAAAAATATACTTGAGTATTATTTATGCAGGTTTATTATGAAAACATACATATGGGTCTAACCCTAACCAATAACAAAAAATAACAAGCAGCGTGTATACAGCGTGTATTTAAAAAAATAACAAAATCATACAGTTAGGCAAATCGCCTGAGTCTAAATACGCATAGACTAGAGTTATGATCACAAAATCGCTGCCATGGCAGTGTGTGCTCAGTGGTTTGATACAGTGATAATGAGATTGGGGTGCAAAGGGGTCTTGGTTCGAATCAGGTGGAAACTTGCCATTTTTAACATGCCGATTTCCGAGATTTTAAATGGAGAAATGGCATAAGAGGTAACTGACCACGTGTGCATTAATTTTGTTTCATTTCACTCTCATTTTACGTGAAATGCGCATTTATTGACCTATAATCTATGGTGTGATTGTTATATATATCCAGGTCTCTGTTGTATCCTAATATCATCTTTGTCCACAAGCTTAACTTGCATTTCCCTAATATAGTAGTATTTTGATTGTGTTTGCCACATAAGAAAGATGAAAGTTTCCAGTATTTGAAATTACTATTTTGTGTTGAAATAAACTGTCCAAAGGTACATTTTGGCTGACAGGTGTAGGCAGGGGCACCAGAACTGTGTGGGCTGTGTGGGCTTTGGCCGCAACACTTTTCAGCGAGAAAAAGAAAAAAACAAAGGAAAAAATGATTTAATTTTATGCGTTTTATTTGTTTATAGTAAATATTGTCTTCTTGGGCCCAATTGTTCCTTATATTTGATAATTAAGGGGCTACAGGCCATACCACTTTTACCAGGGGTCGTTTCACCTTTATTTTCCTTCTGACTCCCTTGAGTCTAGGCATATGATAAAGTAGTTCACAAAATACAATTTTTTAACAGTTTGAAAAAAATGAAAATATTTCCAATATATTAGGCAATAAATTTTTTGAAAGAAACTTTGACATGTGGACATTCTTTATAAAGAACTCTTGTTGAAAATAATCTTTATATCTGTCATGTGTATCCTAGTCTAGGTTGTATCCTAAAATTAACCATGTCCATAAGCTTAACTTGTATTATCCTTAATCCGTATTGTGATTGTCACAGGGATATGGTGTTGGCTAGTTGGTGGTATTATGTCACAGGAGATTTGGCTGCCATAGGGTTCAATCCTTTGCAATGTGCTTTGACTGACTGACTTCACAAGCGGGAAATGATGAATATAAGTTTGAGATCTTGTAGTTTGTGATTGTGTCAGACAAGAAAAGCTGTGTTTCCATCCCGGGGAGGAGGGGGGGGGGGGACACTTATATTGACGGAAGGTATGGGTATGTGCCGCGCTCAAGACCCTCTTTTCAAGCCTCCTCTTCCGCTCCCCAAGATGCTTATTTCAAGATTGCCTCAGTTCCGAAGACCCCCATTTTCAAAGAAAAAAACTCACAAATGTGTTTTATTAAGTTTTCAATCTAATTTTGAGTAATTTTCAGCTCAAATATAGTCGTATTTTTATGTAAAAACTAAGTTCCTGAGACCTCAATTCAGGAAAATCAGTTCTGTAGACCCTACTTTTGACCAAAAATCAGTTCCGCAAGATCTTATGTTAGATATTGCGGGTATCACAAACATACCAAAAAAAAATTGAGTACCCCCGGGGTTTCCACCTTAATCTCGCCTATGATTGTTAGGTTATGGTGGTAGCTGGTAAGTGGTGTAATGTCAGATGGTATAGAGCTGTGTTGATTGTAAATGCCACACCATGCATGGGCTATGACTGCTATGAAAAGCGGAAATGATGAATAAAACGGGACAGCTTGTACTTTATCGTTTTATAGTAGACAAAGATTTTAGTTTGTTTTTCTTTTGGAGATTATTTATGAAGATGTCACCTCCCATATTTATCTTAAATATCTTTTAAAAGTTAGTTTTGTCATTTTTGATGAGAAGAACACGGTGATATCATATTTTCATGTGATCATTTCAGGTGCTTGTTTAGCATTAGCACAAATTCTAATTGTGTTTTGTGAAAGTGAGACAAAATTTATTTGAATTTACAATAAATTTAGTTCTGTTTGATTGTAAACAATTGATGGACTTTCACATTTAAACATGTTAAATAATTGTATATGGATACTGTAACTAATAGAAGCAATACAGCTTGCGAGTGCCTACAATCATGGAAAATTTATATTGGCACCAAAGAATTTTTATAGGGGAACCGATACTCTCTACCATTTTTATTTCACCGTGGTGTAAATCCTATGGGACAGCAGCTATTTTGGATTGTTGCTCATGGAGGGTAAGTTATTGTACTTCTGGCATTTTATGGCTCCGCGTGTCACACTTCGAGGGTCTTCGCAACAGATTAGCGGGAAAATTGGCGTCCTTTGATCAGAGCAAGTCGCAATACACGCTACTTGAAACGCAGACACGGTTTGCGCATGAAGCAAAATGCACACGCTGTATATGCGTCAAGTGAAGATTTATGCGACCTGCATGGAACCAGGCCACAAACTCCAAATATATCCGGAGGTACAATAACTCTGCTCCATGAGCGACACAAGATAGTGGAGAATATCGGTTCTCTTATAAAAATTCCTTGGTTGGCACACCCTATATTTTAGGCTATTTTCTTTCTAACGTGGACTGAAATGGACAATCATTTTCTGAGGAAGTTGTATGTTCCAGGTTTATCCCTTTACAAAATCATATTCTTTCTGATCCCCATCAAACAAAGTTGAGAGGTATAACAAAGGACTTGATAACACTGTATCTATCAACATTGTTCTATACTTTGATCAACACTAAATAGGCGGGAATCATGAGGCTTTTCTTCATCCGCAAGTAAACATAATCCCAGTAACACGCGCGACGTAAATACTGATGCGCGAGTCACGCATGAATGGCCCGCTACATGTCCTGCAGTTGTGCTGTGTCCAGCTACGCACGAGCTCATTTGTATCAATTCACAATGTGAAGAGGCACGCCTATTTGGTGTTGATCAAAGTATAGGGGGAGAGGGAGCAAATTTAAACATGACCATCAAAGTGTCCCAACACATATTTCCATGATTGTAGCTTGCAAGGTACATCTCTGATATCATCTACACTCTGAAAAGGTTTCTTATTAACAATTAAATTTAGTTCTGTTTTAATTTAGGGACATAATCAATTTAGACTCAAGCAACTTGTCCGAGCCGAGCAAGGAAGAGCCAAGCTTCTTGACCCGAGCCAAGTCAATACCTGAGTCGAGCAACCATTAGAAATTAGATCTTTTGGTATGCATTGATATTACTGACCATAATATGACTTGATTTTTTGCCAGAGATGAGCGAATGCAAATGTAGGATGATCAACTACTTGGCTTCATGGTGCGGGCGACCCAAGCGATCACTCGTCTCTATATTGATTATGTCCCTTATATTGTTAGAATCTTGTTCAATATAATCATATTAGTCTTTGGAAGAATATATGGTCATCAGCAGTGTTCCTGCTAAGGCCGTATGTCGCGAAATTGGCGCAGAAGCTCAAAAAATTGGCGCAAGAGGTTCCCAAAACAAAAAGTCAAAAATAGGATTTTGGTTATACACAATGTTCAATTGTTTGAGTTTTATTCACATTATATTCAAAATTACTCTCATTTCTGAGGTGATCTTTCCGAAATTGGTAATGATGAGTTGCATTTTTTTCTTTTTTGTTGCTCTGGCGCTAAGTCAAAATCCTTAGCGTGAACACTGGTCATCAGTGCAACTTCACCATACTTGTCCAGAAGCTTCACTTCTAATGATATCAACATTAATTGACAATGTGATATTTAGGGTTATGATGGCAACCTGGTTTGGGTATCATTGTCAATTTAGCGAGAGTTATTTGAGATTGGGTGAGATTTGTGATAAGCTTTGACTGATGTAGGGATATGATGTGTACTAGTGATCCATGTACTTTGTAATTCAAGTTGACACAAATGTGAGTTTTTGTCTTATTTTGAAAAGTAGTATTGAACAAGCTACAGCATTGTATGGGCTGTTCAGACTGTACAAATCTAGGGGCATAGGTCTTAGGAGTCTGGTGTAATATGCTTTTATATCTGTGGAGAGCTTCATGGTGATTGTCTAAACCTTACGGCAATAGAGTAGCAGTAGCTCCTAGTCCGAGGTGCTCAGCCATTAATACTCGATCGCAGACAATGTCTGTTTAATGTCTTAGATAATAGAACATCAAAAAAGAAGGTTACACTGCACAAGCTTTTGACCAACATTATTTTGACATAAAGTGTACTTACATCATGAAAGTTGTATAAATATAATCCAGTAGATAATATTTCCCACTACAACTGTTTAACTTGTCCTCGTTTTATTAACATCTGCTAAAATTCATCAAAATAGAGTGGCACTAAAATGACCAAAATTCCCCTTTCGAAATATTACAATATGTTTAGTGCGCAAGCGTCGATAACCTAATTAATAATCATGAATCCTTCCGACTCCAACAACTTATCCACTGCGTTCCGTTGATTGGGATAGCGAAAAGCGCCACGACAGGGACTGGAGGATTTAGTCTAAAGTAGCATTAGCATTTCCAAGAAAAATGTCTTGATATTTCGACATCGCGAGAGATCACAATATAGCAGTTTGAAAATGAGTAAAATTTGTCTAAATTCAATAACTTTTAGCACCAAGAGCAATAATCAGTGAAAACAATATTTATTTATATCAAAAAGAGGAAAAATAAGACGGTAAGTTGTGGAATCGAAATAAAATTGTCCGACACCAACTTGTTGTCGCCAAGGCCCCGTCTTTTTTTATACACTATGTTACGTAGCGCTAGTGGACAGAAGAGACACAGCGCTACATCGAGCTAAGTAGCTCCATGCATAATTGGAATGAAAGGAGCAGATTGCAACATATTTGCTTCCAATTTAAAATGTATAAAAAGATGGTTTCAAGATGCTTTATACAATTTTATTGACACATACTTTATCAATTAGTTAATCGGATTAGTTTTTACCTTGATTAGAATAATAAGTACACAAGATTATGTCATGAAATTGCCATTATATAGTTATATATTTTTAGTTTTTGGTATTCAATTTAATTCAGATGTATTTGGGTTATACAAGATTTGGTCATTCTAGTCTAAAATTTTTAATCATAATTTGAAACTTGTAATGGTATTAACTTACAGTTGTTTAGGGTTACGACAGGAACAGGTATGATGTCAACCGATATTAAACTCGAATGCTTTCAGATTTAGCTTCTGATGAACTGTCACTTATGCAGGGAAATGATGTCAGTGTACCAGTGATCCATGTACTTTGTAATTGAATTAGACCATACACACATGTTGATATTGAAGGATATAGTAGACAAAGTACCGTACAAATTAATTGGATGTCTATTGTTTTTGTTGTCCATGTAATCGGCATGTCCAGGTGTAGTATGTACTTTTACAACTTGAGTTTTAATTATACTTGAAACCATTTGTGTCTGTAAACTGGACTTCAAGTTAACTCTTTGATTGTTTAGACCTATGATTGAAACCTGATTCAGATATCATGGCAAATAATATCCGACTGGAAGGATTTGTAACCAAAATTTTTGATATGCAAAGACTGATGTGAAAGGATGATCAATACAAAATGAGGCATGTACTTTGTAATTGAATTGGACAAGAAGATTCCTTTATTTTACTGAAAGGAAAGATGGAATTAAATTATTTGTTTTAATACTAGTCCCTGGGAAATGTATTTGTGGACCCAACCTTTAAATACCTGATTGGCAAGTACTTTCAATCTAAGCGTAGTGATCAATTTGAAATTACGCTATATAATAATATAAAAGCTGTTGTATATATCATATAATCTAAGAAGTAGCACACAGTCTTATAACAAAATCTTTTTTATTAATATTCTGTATGAAAGCTTTTGTTTAAAAAAAAAAAACCTTACCAATATATAAAGACATATAGAGACTTGTTATATATTTAGGATGTTTAGCTGTGTAACTGGACAAGATTATTGATAAAGTTTCAATTATTGTAATTATTATTATTTAAACTTAACAGCAACATGTTTATTTTCAAAATACATTATTAGTTATGTTTAAAATATGGTACTTAAATGAATAATAAGATGAAAGAATGGATAAAGAAAACAGTTGTTATCGGAAGCCCCATATTTGCTTTGTTCAAAATTTGAAGATTTTTGCCCTTAAGATTCTAAACACTTTAAGTCTTGATCAAGGCGAAGGTCCAGGAAAAGCAAATTATCACTTACAAATCTAGATATGCAAAAATGCTACTAACTAATTTTCTAAGAACAAGTTTTATATGGAAACAACATAGTAGTGTGATATGTGTTGGTTGCAAACGGAATCAATGTCTCACCACGTTTGATTAAAACGGATTACTACGCAAGTCGTGATTGAAAGAGAAGATTAGCTGAACCAACTGACGACTTGTAATTTCTGATTAGATACGACAATGGTGTTTGTTCACAGATTTATTCGAGTTTATGATTTATTTAGTTAAGGGTAGTCCAAATACTTTTTTGTCTAAAACTCAGGAAGAGGGGATTATCCAAAACAAAAACTAACATCAATTCAAGATTAACTTGTAAGTTTTGGTTAAATACAACACAAAGTGTGGTTACATAATTTCCTTCAAACAGTTCTCATCCCAAAAACTAAAACAGTTCCTGGCTGTGGACTTGACTTTGTAGCCAGCATTTCAGCACTTTGATTAAAATAGATTACGAACGCCAGACACCAAAGAGGTGGTTGAAAGAAAGGATCGGAGAAAACCAATTGGTGGCTTGTACTTGACAATCAGATAAGACAACATTTTCCTCTTGAACTTTGCACAACCAGATGGATTTCTTTGTTTTGTGTTAGAAATGGAAATAGTTTGAGGTTATAATTAGGAAGCTGTTTGTGCGTAAGCTTATTCCGTGGATTATCACCAAAATGCTGTAGGAGAAAAGATATGAACGGAATTAAATTGAGAATTTGTAGTTATGATTATAGCAGGTTTAAAGGGTTTTTAGGAACATTTCCTGGAGATTGTTCAATGTGTATAATGCAACTGTATTTTTGAGATTCTTGTTTTTTTAAACAGCTGTGAATCATATGATATGTTTTAAAATTTCGAAAATAAAATCAGATTTGTTTCTTTCTAATCTTGTATATGTTGTATTTCCTAAAACTAATTTTATCCAGTACAGGTGGGGATGTTTGTTCTGATAAAAAAACATTTTTTCTCATGTGGAAGTGATTACAAATGAGGTTGTAGAGTAACATGCAGTTTTAGATGAATGGAACTAAAAGTACTTGAAAATGGTCTTGAATAAAGTTTTCCTGTGGCGTTAGATCTCATATAGCTTATAGGCCATCGAAAAATTTATTGGACAGCATAAACAAAAATCCATGTTGCAAGGGACTTTACTTGTAAATACAAACCCTCTATGTATTTCTGTTTATTGTCATATCTAATTGGTGATTTTAACATTGACATTCTATAATGTTGTTTTCCCTCCCTCCCTACCCTGACCTTTATTATAAACAAAAAATCAGACTGCAGGGTCTTATTATTTGTAAATGTATCCCTCAAGCTGTATTTTCTGTTTACATCGTCCAATAATTTTTTGCTTAGCTTATAATAAATGTGCACATTCTTAGTCAATGAGTGCGATTTCACTTCCTTATAAGGAATAATTGGCTATCCATTTTGAAACAATATGTGACAGCGCGTTTGAGTTGTGCACAGTGGGTCCGCGCGTTAAAAATTGCGGCGTGGTGTAGATGTACGCACACATCCGACGCGCAATTCTCTACTTCAGTTGGAATGTGTTATGTTAGAGTAGGGGTGTACGTTTTTCCGATGATGATGTCTATTATTTTTTGGCAAATAATTGTCTGCATTCTTGATCTTAAAATGTCTTGAAATTTTGATTAAGAATGAGAATAAAAGATAAGATTTATTGTTTTGCCTGTTATCTATCGTCTCATAATGG
>JXSR01S011717.1:0-10391 GCA_000969725.1 Ophiothrix spiculata
TTCAAATACGAGCGCGTTTCGTTTCAAATATGAGCGTGTTTCGTTTCAATTACGAGCGCGTTTCGTTTCAAATACGCGCTCGTAACGAGCTCGCAACGCGCTTTTAACGAGCTCGCAACGAGCTCGCAACGCGCTCGTAACGAGCTCGCAACGCGCTCGTAACGAGCTCGCAACGCGCTCGTAACGAGCTCGCAACGCGCTCGTAACGTGCTCGCAACGCGCTCGTATCGAGCTAGTAACGCGCTCGTAACGGGGTAGTAACGCGCTCGTAACGAGCTCATTGACGTGCTCATAAAGCGCTCGTAATGAGCTCGATGACGTGCTCGCTCGTTACGAGCTCGTAACGAGCTTGATTTTTTTCGTAAGGGTTGTTTCAGTTGACTGTTTGGTTGAAAGCCGCCTCTCCATAGGCAAAGTTTGGTTAAAAGCCACTTTGTCTAATCATGTTTAGTTTTGTCAAATTCAAAAGCCACTTTATCCAATAGCTGGTTGCAAACAAAACAGTCTTTTTAGTGTAAATCAATTACCCTGTGATTTTAGGTGCAACAGCCCATAGTTAAGATATCGTTGGCGTAGCCAGGACGCAGAGGGTGTGCATACCCGGGTTTGATGGCCCAAACCTTAAAAAATCAGCCCAATTTTACCTTTTTTTTACCCCTTCCGCACCCTGGGGTCAACCATAAAATGACCCGCAGGACCAAATGCTATTCATTGGCCAAGTTTGGTGAATAGGCCAGAGTGTAACACCTTCATGACCCTTTCTGAAAACAAAACTTGCTATTTTATGGGATTGTTAGTACTAAAACAGCATAGTGAATACGTCGATCCTGGGTTTCCCAACCGGAAATCAATCTTTACCGAAATTTAATCCCACAATGCACTGGTAGAGCACAACGATGCACCCAAATAGGCGTGAAATGGATGCGCACTACCATCCATCCCAAACAACAATTCAAATCACCCGCTATGAATTGGAGCTAATGTCACGGCTTATTTAGTTTTATAGGCAAAACTGTGTTTGGGCTAAAATTTCGGTAAAGATTGACTTCCGGGTGTAAACCCAGGATCGACGTATTGTTTGGAACCAATATTCATGTGCTGGACTGATTACATATGTGACCCATCACATCAAAAGGTACCTTAAGGTCGGCATAGTAAATTACGAGATACGGGCCATTGAAGATGACCATAGTCAATAAATCACGTCCAAGGTCGAATGTCTAATTTCATCAAAAACGTTACTTTTGAAGTGTATTCTATTATATTAATCAGGTTCCAACATCCAAAACATAAGAAAAATGTGTTTAACACCAAGATAGAAAGCCTCTCTCCCATTTAAGTTTTACTTAGTACAAAAACTGTAAACTCAATTTTCTTAGAACTATAGTTTTACGAATCAGCCCGATGCCTTTTGCCAATTTGGATGTAACTTTGCAACCGAACGTCCAATAACCAAAAGTAAGATGTCATTTTAAAGCTTAAAATCTCAGCTTTTTAATAGATAAGATCAAAAAATCAGTTTTGATTTTTGGACCTTTAAGGTACCTTTCGATATGACGGGTCACATATAATAAAATAATGTACGTAGTGCAACAGTGCATCTGTAAACAGATTGAGGACAGACTGATATAGCGGTATAGAATGACAAATTTATTACTTCAATTATCCATCAATAGGAAAATTATTTCAGGGTTTACTCTACAGGCCAGAAGAGTTGTCTGTGTATTTGAGATCTGTGGAGCGACATGTTGTATATACTAATTCTCACACCCATATACCGTTTCTGTATGTATTATATATGATGACACACCCTGAAAGGGGGGACTTTGCAGATGAGATCAATTTTGATTTTATCATTTCATCTGTTGCAGCAATTTCTAAGCTTTAAAACGACACCTTACTTGTTGAAATTGATGAAGGCAATCAAATTTTACAACAGAAAATGTGCTGGAAATTTTTTATCATTTTCTTTATTTTTTGCTGCCTATTTTCATCTGTTTCTTGAAATGTTTTCTGTCGCAAAGTCCCCCTATGTAGAGGGTGGGGAAGAGCTAGCGGCAAGTTAGTTTCAAACAAAATAAACAGTAACTCTTCACTGAGAAAAAGGTGCATTTGATATCAGATACTAATATTTAAGAAACCTATATCCCTTTGCTTATATCTATAAAAAAATTATCTAAATCATTGTTTTTAAAGCAACTATATATAGAACAAATGTTGCCAAGCCTTTAAGATTGGAACACCATTGAATAGAATACTATTTTACAAAATCTATATAATTTAACTAAACTATCCACCACAATCTGCAAATTGACTAAAAGTGAGGGTTCTTATATTCAAATATGTTATTTTTGACACCTATATGGGTTTGAAACCAATATGACAGATGAATTTCCACAGTACAATTCAAAAAGCTACATTATAACATTATTTTCTTGTCTCATTGTGAGACCTGTGTATGATGGATTCCCCTCATATGACCGTTATGGTGATCAATTTACCACGCACGGAAAATGAGAGTATCTAGGGAAATAACACATCCTTTTAAAAGCATAATAAATTACATATAGATTAGACATAATATCAGAGGCGTGTTACATGTATAAAGTATCAAAATTGTGTTATAGTATCAAAATTATGAGACACCTAGTCTGTGTCATTGTAAATCAAATGATTTTGCCTTAAATGTACTTGTAAAGCAGCCTTTTGATGTGTAGGAAATAAGAATTGGCATAATTCTTTTAGTCCAACTTCGAAAATTATTACTGATATTTTAAATAATCTAAAAACAACATACTGATACTGTCAATAATCTAATTTTAACAACACTGATATTATGTAGAATGATAAATATATTTCTTATTGACAATGTACTTTGATCCTTTCATAACTTTGGATTAATTTTTGTATCATTTTGTAAATTTTAAAAATCCCAATTATCCATTCTACATGAATTCGCAAATAAAAGGTTGCTTCAAAACTCAATCCGTCTGCCAAGAACCAGCAGTTCTAGCCATTTGCTACACTGCTATGGATGATAGCAACTTCCCACAACCTTTCCAGGCAGTCAGCCACTGGCTTTGACCAGAGGAGATGTCGTGTGTATCCCATCATGCATTGCATCCTATGGGAAATTTTGTACAGGAAGTCATGTAAGTATATAGTTAGTGATGAAACATGCCAAAATGCAATATTATAAAGACTGAAAACATAGTCGGCATCCAAACAAAATTTTCCCTACCAAACATTTAGTCATGACATCAAAATGACAAGTGACTCCAAATAAAATAACTTCAACACCAAGTTGAGACCAAATAAAATTTCGCGCTAGATTGCACATGTATTGAATTGCCATATATACATGTTTGTTACCTGTTCATACTTTAAATTCGATGGCAAATATTTGTTGACGTCACAACCAAATGTTTGGTAGCGAAAATTTTAACTTTGATTTATGGGCATTTCACCACTAACTTCTCACATGATTTCCCATACAAACAATCCCATTGGAAGCAATGCATTCTGGGAATACACACACTATCTTCTCTTGGCTTTGCCAGCCAGTTGAGTTTTGAAGTGATCTTTTAGTATATTTCCTACAAGATATATGCATTTATTTTATATGAAAATTTCTTTTATAAATTTTTTTGAAGAGGGCTTGATCCAATTAAAATTTGCAAAGCATTTTTATAAAATCTGTACCATCTTTCCAAAGAATAGATCTAAATTTGTGAGCACACGTACATAGCCGTGGAAGACAATGTTAGCAGCTATTGGAGATGCATGCATGTACACGGTCTCATTGATTATTTTGTGGGTTAACTAAATGAGCAGACGATCTCATCTCATAACACCTGTAGCTTGTGATATGCTCTGAATACAAAATCAGTCTTGGTGTTGTATTCACTGGCCATTGATCTATGATAGGAGGCTAGTAATTATTACATATGGTAAGACCAAGAAAAAAAAAGGAACTTTGTCTTATACGTTGCATAGGGTTAAAATTCATATTTTACAACTTTTTTTCTAATTTTCAGGAGATTTTTTTGTTTATTTAACCTTTTTTTACATCGAAAAGAGGCTGGGAAAAAAATACTGACCTAAAATCGCAATTTAAAAAAAAAATCTGGTAAGCACATAGCCTTTCAACTGAAAAACCCCATAGCATTTGAGGTTTTGAGCAACAGGAACCTGACTCCGATCTGAGACAAAAGTTCTTTTTTTCTAGGCATAAGGCTTAACCGGGGCCTAACGCATTATTGAACCATCAATTGAAGTCAAACTCATGATATTAATTAATCAAACAAAATGTAACATTTGTTTGATGCTTTCTTCATATTGTGATTGTGTGTGTTATTTTAGTAAATTGTGAAAATTTTGATAAAATGAAAACACATTGTTATTTTGAAAAACTAGAGCAAAATCCGATCACACAATGTAGCTTGAGTCAGGCAAAATGGCTTGCTGTAAAGGCTCTGTCATCATGTCAATGCAGATTGGATCGACCTATTTTGTTCTACTAAATATAAAATTCTGCCCTAATAAATTCATCTCAAAGTGAAAAGGTGCCTGCACAAAGCAGCTGGTTCAGGACTATAATTAGATTTGACGATGCAGTCAGCATCATGTGTCAGGCAGTATTAAGCTTATGATGCAAAGTAATATGACATCTACTGAGCTATGTCCATTTGAGGAAGGCAACTATAGACATAAATATACAAGTCAACAGCATTATGTGGGCAGTGGGAAATCATTTTGCAGTTTAACTCTTATTATGTAAGCATAAAAAGCTTTACAATTCTTAATACCTTGAAGGAGCATGGTTCAATTGCTTCAACATTTTTTCAAACTTCTTGAGATTTTTGTAACAAAATATTGCTCATATATTTCTTGTAAAGCTTGTGAAATTTCACGGCTGAGTTATGTTCTGTTTTAGAGATATATGTGAAAATGTTTTTAATTATGGTAACCATAATTAATATTACACACTGACATATCTCAGCTCTAAATCAAAATGACTTGACCAATTCAACTGAAATTTGGAATTTAGATCTCTTTTGTGGTCATTTCTTATGTCATTGAAAACTAAATTTTGAAAAGTCTGACCAAATCCTTCAAAGGTGTAGGCGCACTATTTCAACTTGTGCATACTTTTAACTATTAAACCTTGGCCTCTGAAATGATTTTTGTGAGGTTTAACCCTTAGTTTACTTCTTGCTTACTTTCTAGAGGCGATAGAAAGTGTGCAACTCTGGGGATGAATCACTGTTGTGTAAAAGAAATAGAAAATTGGTATCCATGTGTCAAAAAGTATTTAAAAAGAATTTGGAAATTATGAAATTTTGGATTCATGGGTTTTACTTTGACATCAAAAAATATACTATATCCGGTTGAGCTCGGTGGATGGGGGGGGGGGATGAGAATGTGTCCGGATTCAAACCGTTATAATATCACAACTACATAACAAATAAGGTCCATAACCATCAGATTGTGGCAAAACCAATCAAACTGCTTGCCTTACCAAGATAGGCATGGAGGGCTAACTGAAAGGATGGTGTGTATTTCAAGTCATATCTGGGCCAATTTGGTAGTCAATTCACACGCATGATTAAAATGTGCTCATATGTGAGTGTTCCCGGGCTACGTCTGAAGCTAAACAAGGTGTTTGGATGCACTCTCTTTTAGCGATGCATGTGTAATCAATTTTTTAATGAATTAACATTGCAAAAAACTCTTTCTTTCATTGTTAATTTAATTGACCCATTTATGGTACAGTTCTTCCCTATAATTAATGCATAGATTTTAAAGAAGTTACAGAGTAAAGCTGTATTTACAAAGCAGCTGTTTTAGACTTCATGAAATTTGACAGAGCAGTTGAAATTGTGCGTCAGGCAGCATCAAATTTGCTATGCAAAAAGTAATATGGTATGGGATATGTAATTTTGTAACCGAAGCTTCCTCGGTGTTAATATATATATGGTCATATGTGAGTATTCCCCAGGCTCACTCACATATGTGTGCTTGCCCACCTTGTGAAAAATCTGCAAAATTGATTTGTCCCCCCTAAAGGGAGCTCGTGTGGTCTAGTGGACTCTCTTCGATTGAACTGAAGGTGGGCGACAACATCATTAAACCCAGTACTTCGGTTCGCAATCTCGGCATTGTACTCGACAATCACATGTCTATGACACAACAAGTTAATAGTCTCATCTCATCGGTTAATTATCATCTTAGAAACATCCGCCGTATCGCTAAATTTCTCGATCAGGACACCAAACACCATGTCATCCGCTGTCTTATTCTGTCTCGTATGGACTATGGCAATGCGCTCCTGTATGGCTGCAAATCCAAAGACCTCGACAGACTTCAAGCTCTTCAAAATAAGGCTGCTAAACTCATATTCAATGCTGGTAAACGCGACAGTCCTGCTCCGCTGCTTAACATACTACACTGGCTGCCCATACGGGAGCGCATCAAATTCAAAATTTGCATGTATATTTATAAATGTCTGAATGGAACTGCTCCGCACTATCTTGTCGATTCTATAACGTACAAACCAAAACTTTCTCGGTTCACACGTTCATCAATGGACAGTACACTTCTCTCTTCTCAGTATGCAAAGACTTGTATCGGTGATAAATCATTCTGTATTTCTGGACCCTCACTCTGGAACAGCCTCCCGCAAACCATCAGGGAGGCCCACACTCTGAGTAGTTTCAAGAAGGGACTTAAATCACATTTATATTCATCTTTTTGACTCTTGTGTTTTGGTAGTTTTATTTATTTTATTTTGGCGCTTTGATCAACTTGGAAAAGCGCCCTATAAGAAACTGTATGTATGTATGTATGGAACAGTGCAGGACTCCGAATCATGAGGTCGCGAGTTCGAGCCCCGCTACGGCCAACGGGTTATGTCCTTGGGCAAGACATTTAATCTCGATTGCTTCGTCCACCCAAGCGCAATGGGGAGCTGTTAGGGGAATATTACAATCTAAATTCCGATAGGTCGGCGTCTTAAGATTGTGATCTAGTTGAGGTGAGATGGTTGTGATGATTTCCTAATAATAGCGTAATAATGTCAAGCGCTATGATACTACTGTGAATAGCGCAGTATAAATACTGGATATTATTATTATTATTATTAAAGTGTTAGGCTGTATTTATACTTTTTTAGAGTGATCATATTGTGCCATATGTATTCAGCAAAGTATCCACTAATTATTCAGTATCTATTTTAATTTACATTACAACGCATATTTGAGGAGGAGAAAAATATATATTTTAGATGATCAATAGGGATCATATAAATTATCCCAAAATATATATGGAGTAGTTATAGATTTCCCATCATCAAACCTGCACTATTATTAGAAAATTCATAAAGAAGCTAATGGTTTAATGTTTAAAGAGCGAATACTTGTCACACCATATACTGTAAAACATGTTATTTTCGCGAGGTATTTAATTTCGCGAATTTCGCGAGGGAAAAGAATTCGCGAAATTAAATCCTCGCGAAAATTTTGTCCAAGTTCATGTTTGTTTATTAAGAAATGACCTAGAGCTCTTTTACATGTGTAAAAACACTTTGTTTTTATGTCAAGCAGCGTTCTACTAAAGCTCACCCCTATCTTGTAATGGGAATGGTCCATTTTTGTAAACAAAGTTGTCTGGCTAGCGGTCGGCAATCGGCAAGGTCGAAGTAGGCTATGCAGTGTCTGATTGAGTGGGGTTTGTTTGTAAAAGTTTTGATTTATTTCTTCAACATGGCTGTTTGCTTTTACAATTGTTTTTAAACATCATGTGTGGAGCCTTTTTTCTTGCAGATTTTAAAGGTATTATAGTAATATTTTGACAGGAACATAGGAAACTAGAAGATAATGTATGGCCTTCCGAATTCGGAAGACATACATAAATCATCACAAATTTCAATCTCGCGAAATTTAATACTTGCGAAAATGTCACTTCTTGCGAATTCGCGAAATAAAGTACCCGCGAAATTTAAGTGTTTTACAGTATATTATTGCCCATGAAAAAGTTAAAACCAGCTCTAGAATAGTTAAAACTGATATATTATGGAGTTTGCTATTTTATATGCTTTATTCTATAAAATCTACAAAATGAAGTGCCTCCTGTCATCCATGACTTTGATTTTTGTTTGGCTTTTCGGTATATACAATTCTTTCAATCAAAGTTCTTTGCAAAACGTCACTTCACAAAAAAAGCAAGTGGAATTTTTGCAAAGAATACGATTTAAGTGCAACAGTTTTATATAACATTAGGCATTTAGTCTAGTCTTCATGTATGGATTTATCATATTTGATGTTATAAAAAGAGCACACTCATGAACGCACATAAAATATCACTTAAATTATACCCGTAAGTATGCATTAGCATTTAATAGACATTTACAGTTACCCTAGATGATCTAAAGATAATTATCCGAGTTAATAATTAAAGAATGATTAGTCATCATGATGATGATGAAACGAAGAAAAAAATACAACGGAAACGGTAATGTAGGATTCTATATTCTTAGCACATACTTTGGCAATTAAGTGTTTATAGTTTCACTGAAATCTATTTTTAGCCTAGAAATATGAAATATATGACAAATATGCATTTATATAGTTTTCTTCCATCTATCAAGATTTAATTCTTTTCAAATAAATATTGATGGTTCAAGTGATGGTGGTACCTTAATTGTTTCAACGCAAAGTTCGTCATGTGAGTGCAAGAAAGTCGTATCTGCAATAGCTTCCATTTGTCATAAATTTGGATTGCACACTGTCTAATCTCCAATCTTGGGTCAGTGGTTCTTGAAATGGTTCTTCATGTGACAGGTGACACCGTCACCTGAAGAACCATTTCAAGAACCACTGACATAAGACAAGGAATTTTTGAGGGATTTTTCACATTCTTGTGACAAAGAATAAAATAAAAAATAACTTAGGGCAGCCATTGCAGATACGGCTTTCTTGCACTCACATGATGAGTTATTATTCACTTTCTGGTCTGCAAACTTTGCTAGCTAAGTAGATGGACTTTAATGTAAATCTAAATTGAATTAAGTAAAATTTTGTCACCAAAAAATAACATAGGCCTTAAGTTATTATTTTCACCTGCTTCAATCCAAAAATGTAACAGTCAAACTTGTAGAGCTTGATTGTCTTTATTGTCAACATTTTTCTTGCATAACCAATCCTGCCTTATGAGGAACTTTGTTACTCTTGTCACCCTGTCAAAGTGTATTAGATAAAGCAACAAAATGTTTCGCAGATTATTTTCAAGTTGTTTCACCTGTTTCTTTAAGGAATAGTTAGGGCAGATAATTGCAACATTACCAAGATGACTACATTAAAATGGACATAAATATGCTTGTGCGTAGCCAGGAGTGTGCGGAGGGAGCATGCGCCCCCCCCCCCCCCCCCCCCCCCCCCCCCCCCCCCCCCCCCCCCCCCGGTTTGATGCCGAAACATGCAAAATCTGCTTATTTTACCAATTATTCTGCACCTCGGGGTCAACCATAAAAAGCTGATCCTGACTACGTGGGTGATATGTGGAAGTGAGTAATCGGTGTCCATTACAAAAAAAATTATGTATGCCCATCCATTATGAGACGAAAACAAGAAATATTATGTTTCATTCTTGTCCCAAAATAGAGAATGAGGTCAATTATTTTCAAAAACAATAGAAATTGTTATTAGAAAAACACACACCCACTTTTCAAACATAAAATATTCAAAATTAAGGTGTCTGGTCCATAAAAGATCTGACTGAAATTACTTGATAAGATTTGGCATGAATATTATTTTATTGATGAAAGCCAGATTTTTAAAATAAAAAATTGGGGTCACAATTTCTTTTTTGTGTGCGAGTCAAGTCAAAATGGTATTTTTGTGAAAAATGCAATAAATGCGATAAATTTTCAACATTTAGTAACAAAACCTGTAAACTTCCCACTGAAATTATATATCAAATTTGTCATAAAATCTGTGCAAAAATATGTCCTTTTGATTGAAAAATGAAAATATTAAAATATGGCAATTTTTGGCTTCAAAACACTACTCAGCGTATATGCGCATGCATATTGCGTCACTTACCAACTCAGAAATTAGTATGCCTGGGCGGCACGTGGATCAGACACCTTAAGCAGTATGCGTCAGCTATGTGTATATGTTAACATCGCATCGTAATTTTCACCACGTGACTCTAACGCGCGGCTGAGTGTAACGCTATACGCACTGTCATATATTGTCTCATAATGGATAGCTAGAAGAAAGTAATATCGCAATTATTGAAGAATGTTACATTAAGTTTTCATATGCTTTGCATCATACACGGGGGAAGGAGCATTCAGTGGAAGGAACATTCAGTGAAATAAATAAATAAAT
>JXSR01S011717.1:11182-22879 GCA_000969725.1 Ophiothrix spiculata
AATGGTTTCTTTTGTATTTAGTGACTCCAAAAATAATTGAATCTTTTAACCTGCAGTGCATTATTTTGTTTTATGGAGCAAATTACACTTGGAAAATGCGTATTGGTGGCCATTTTGAATTAAGAGCCATATTAATTATTTGCAACAGGTACATTTTTGCCACCCTAACTTTTCTTCATCCTGGGTGTCTACTCTATCTATGACCAAAATTTGGTCAAATAATCACAAAATGATAACGGGATACTAATTGGGGCTACACTTAAGTACACATGATATAAAGTGTGGGAGTAGAGTGCATGACTTTATCATTCACATGCGACACTGGCATTTAGTTCTAGACGTGTCTTTGTAACACAAATTTGCATGAGAATATTAAAGAAGATGCACTTTTCTAATGTGTGTTTCTATTAATGGTTTAAGAAAATAGATTTTAGCTTGTGAAAATGAATTTTAAATTATATTTATTCTAGGTTATTCTAGATTCAAGTTGTGAGACGTAAGTTAAAGCAATAGTATAAGATTTTGATCAAGAAATATTTTTGAGTAAGACAGCCTAGTGAAGAAATGTGGCTATCTGAAAGTGTTTTCAAGTGTATTTTGTCAAAAACTCATTTTGCCATAGAAAAATTGACAAAAACCCATGTGTACTTTCCTATACTAATGTATGTGGAATTCAATTTGTGATCCCGAATGTAATTCAACAAATGGTCATAACAGCAAAAGTAAGCATATTTCAGCAAAATGGTTTGGGAGGGCATTAATATCTATCAAAAACAAACTCAATAAGCTAAAAAAATTGAATGTCATGGTTGACAGAGGCGCTTCATTTTATCACTTTATAACTGTTATTAGAAATGTCTCATTTGTTCTTTATGTTTTGATACTAACCCCTGTGCTACCAAGCAACGGAAAGTGTTGAAAAACAGAAAACGAGCTGGATTGAAATATACCATGTGAGATTTAGATTTAAATATATGAGCCATGAAAACGTTATCTGTGACCGACTCTCCCAGTAGGTTGCATAGGTGACCATAGAGCACTTTTCCTGGGCGTTTTGTGTTTGATTTCTGTTGAGTTAAAAATAATATTAAAAAAAATGAAAAACAAACACTTTGAGATAAAAACTTTTGTCAGGTCAAGATAATTTGTATGCTGAATCGTTAAATGTGACCACCTAAAAAAATCACTGTGCACCATATTACTTTAACCTTTATATTTTTAACTTAATTTTCTGATAGGCTTTGAATTCCAGAATTGAATGTGAATTCCAACGTTGACTTTTAAATGTAACTTTCTTTTTGTATGCCAAATGCCCCAGGGAAAACTGATGAATAATTTCAATTGAAATGACACTGGCCATTAACATATGTATTAGGGGTTAGCATTGATGTCATTCCAGTTCCTAAGTAAGGTTAAGGACAATTCCATACATTGAAAGTCAAAGCCAAATAGAATAAGGTAACAAAACAGGCAATTGTTTGAATTTTTTTTTTTTTTTTACAAATATACCAGCAAAATTACTGAGATATTAAAGGGGATGATATGTGCATACTTTTAAGGCCATCCCATTTTGTTCAGTAAAACATAAATGTGATGGCTTACCCTGATAAGGGGACTTAGCGACAGAACACTCTTCAAGAAAATGGTGAAAATAAGAAAGAAAGACAATAATAAGATATTTTATCAGATTTTCTGTTTTCAAATTTGATCACCTTGATCAATTTCAACAAGTAAGGTGTCATTTTAAAGCTCTGAAAATGCTGTAACAGATGAAAAACAAATTGATATCAATCTGCAAAGTCCCCCCCCCCTTTCGGGGTGAGCCATCACAAGTGTGATGTGTAGAATCTGCTATATGCTTCTAAGGGGTGCACCATTAAATTTCCAGGGGGGAGCAGAAAGTTTTTGGAAAAAAAAAATTGCCCCGAACATGGAATAGGCAGAAAAACAGTAATTTCCAGGAAAAAAAATCGCTTCCGATTGGGCACGAAAAAAAAAATTCAACCTCCGAACTCAACTTCTTGCTCCCCCTGGAAATCTTTATGGTGCGTCCCTAATGTGAACATGCATGCTCTAAACAAAATCAAACCATGTAAACACATGGTAAAGATTGTCTACAAAACGACAGTACGACTGATTTCTATTTCATGCATGAGATCGAATAGTACACTTAAGGCGACATCATGTAACGGAAATAACCGAGGGAAATAATGAACTCTTGTTCTACTGGCCCGACTTAGAGAGGATGGATTTGATTTGAAAACAATATTTTGTGGAAATGAATAGTGATTCAGTCTTTGAACACATTTTTTGCCTTATGAAAAATGTGTTGTTATATTATTTTGATATCTGTTGAGGTTTAGTTTCAGCATCTTTTAGCGACAGTCTACAGTGTCAAGTTTCCCCTACAAAGATATGATGGTTTCAATATTAAAATATAATATAAATAACCCCAATTAATACAGTGTTTTATGCTCTTATGCATTACACCTTTCAGTTTTGTATGATTTACAAAAAAGGCACAGATTTTTTGTTTTTATAATGCTATGGGAATTAAGGTGTAAGGATTAATTTCATATTCCAACTTTGAATCTCGTTACCATCAAATGCTAGATTTCTAGCCTCCTGTGATCCTTATAGGAAAACCATTTCTTTGGTCTTTCTAAACTATTATTGTCATCCATTTCTGGAGCATCATGCTCGCTGCTTGGTCACTAAACCAGATAGGTCATAGGATAATTGAGGACCCTGGAACTAAAAGGGGGTTAAGTCACAAAATCTTGAAAATTGAGTTGTGTCAATTTCCTGCTACATAATTCTCATTTCTACATTCTGTACAAGTTTTGTAGTAATTTGATGATCAGAGCATGCGTAAGAGTCACTGCGAGATACAGCAATACCATTCAAGACAACACAAATGATATGATGTTTGTGCCATTTTCTCAGTTTGTACTCAATGTGACTTAACCCCCTTCTGGTTCTAGGGTCCTAACTTGATTTGATAATTTCTATTATCCTGAGGATGTATGCTCGAGTGCCTAGAGAAGTTTTTTTTTATTCTTCATGCCAATTTGATAAACAATTAAACTACCGCCCATAGCCAATATTTTTCGGGGTGTGCAGGGTTTTCAAAAAGTGTACCTTTTGGATGTAAACTTTTTTGTTTTTGGTAGTTAACCCTAAACTAATTTTTATGATTTTGAAAAAGAGACAAGCAAAGAAAAATGGTTTTCAGAAGTTTAAAACATGTTTTATGTAATATTTTAACAAAAAGAGGTCATGTTTAGAAGTGTCTTTGTGAAATTTTTGTAGGCCCTTTTTATACCTTTTTTGGGGTGGGTGGGTGGAGGGGGGTGGTGGTGGTGGATGAGACACCCCAAATCACCCCTGATTACAGGCTTGAACATCAGATGGGCATATCTGATATAAAAACAAAATCTTTATTAATCAAAAGACAGTTTGTCTAAATTTTGAGTCAAATTTGATTAAAATTCTCATTTTTTTCTGTCAAAATTTGCTCTATTTTGGCAAAATTTTCTAACTTTTTGATAAAAATGATAAAATTTGCGGCATTTGATGCAAATTTCAGAAAATTTTGAAAAGAAAACCCATCAAAATACCACATTTTGGGAAGAAAAAGGACCGATTAGAATACCAGAAAGCCTAATTTTGCTACCCGAATTTGCGGCACATCCCCATAACCCCTTTTGTACTAAGTAGCCCCCCTGGGATATAAACACTACATTCTGCTATGCTGAATTCGATACCAAAATATGATAACATTGCAGAAATTCGGAATTAAAATTTGCCTCGCTGCAATTAGCATGCCTTGTCATAATAATCGTCACTCACTGACTGCTATTATCAATGCTGCACAGTATTAATATTGCCTGTAGAAATGTCGTAGAATATTATTACATCGTAAATTTCTCTGGAGGTTATTTATTGAGTAGGAAATATTTCTTTCTTGATTGAACATTAAAATTTATTTTTTAAGCATAATTTATATTTTACACACCTAAAGTAAAGATATGATAAGAAAGAAACTAATTATATGTTAAACTATAATTATACATATGTGTCTGTAATTATGAGGGGATGACATTTTACTAATTTTCACCTCAGGCATAATTGTTATGGATTTTATTTTATTAATATTACTGTTGTGAAAAATATTGATGACATTTTTTGTCATTTGTGTGTTGAATAAATATTGCCTGATAGCTAGTTCTATGGCAATGACCTCTAAGTATTGAAGAACAATAATATTACGATGGCAATATTCTTTTGTTCAGTTTTATTTGTAAAATATATCACTCTCCTATGAAATAAAATATTTAAAAGTCAAGGTGACTAGTAGTAGGTGAAAGATCCACATTTTACTAGAAATTTATATAAAATGTGTGTAAAAATCTGTAGAGAGAATTATGATACCCAGCCTTTAGAGATATGATATAAATCTGTCCAAAAATTATTTCATTTTATTTTATTTTATTTCATTGTTTAAAGTTATCTGTTATTTGATACTGTAATGGAACTTTCAATATATTTGGATGCAAATTTCTAATTTTTTCTATCTTTGTATCACTCTCCTATGAAACAAAATATTGAAAAGTCAAGGTGACTAGTAGTAGGTGAAAGATCCACATTTTGATAAGAAATTTATATGAAATATGTGTAAAAATCTGTAGAGAGTATTATGATACCTAGCCTTTATATAAAACTGTCAAAAAATTATTTCATTTTATTTTATTTCATTGTTTAAAGTTACCTTTGATACCGTAATGGAACTTTCAATATTTTTGTGTGCAAATTTCTGAATTTGTTTATAGATTATTGTTCAAATTTTGGGCAGTTGCCACAAATATATAGCAAATTGTGCTTCTAACAATTGCAGAATCTCCCCCCGCCCCCCCATCAATATACCTAAAATTGTGAAATTACACCCAAACCGTGGCACATACCTGTATACCAACATTGCTATGTGAGAATCCCCAGTAGGCCCAAAAACCACTTGCAGAAACTCTGAATTGGTACCTGGCCTCTGATAACCCACCTGAGCTCAAGCTTTGAAGGTAGAATTTTTGGACATTCACAGGTTTGAAAAAGACATGGGACAAATTCATGTAGGGGAAAGTCTGCAATATAATACAGTTTTAGAAACAGTTTACAATATGCAGGTCACCATATGTTGATGACAGATATAGCAGTGTATACATTATTTTTAGAGTTATTCAAGCTTACTGAAGTCAATTAAAAACTGTTGAAACATATGTGCTGTCTAATACTGTGTTTAAGTGGTATTTTTCGCTCTGCACTTATTTCTGCGCTTTTCGTGATCAACTCAACTAACACGAAAATTAATGTACCACAAAAATGGTCTTATATACATTGTCGCACGTAAAAAAAATCAGGAGCCCAGAAATTGAAACCGGCAATTTTTTTGCGCGAGAATTACTGCTCATGAAAATGTTGGCGTTTATAGTATGCCACCATGGTACTTGGATTGGCGAATAGCAAAACAATGGTAGTATTTGGATTTATCTGAAAAGAGGTGATCTGCTTTTAACATTGTTGGCAAGGGACAGCCTTCAGTGAATGGCTCATGCGAGTCATCAGTGGGAAGCCCACATGTCTTTATAATAATATTTGTCCTGAAGAAGTCAGAGCTACTCCTGATGAAAGCTTGACGGTTCAAAACTTGTCCGACGGCGAACCCGTTAAAATCCACCAATTGTTATGAATTCCTGTCGTAAAAGCCTTTCTCAAAATTTAAAAAGAATTTATCTGAATACATACAATGTATATTAGTAATTAGCGAATAAATGATTTGTATGGAAAAAGCAACTTGTGTCTGAAATTTCAAATGAATTCTCAATTCTCAAATTGCATATGTAAAATCATTTGTAATATATCTTTTGAATTAAAGATGATTATGATCTAACTTGATTTGATTGAAAATTATTATTGAGCCGATATACTGTAAACGCCAATATTTTTGCGCTCAGTTATTTTCGCGCAAGGCTAAATTTTGAGCTATTTTGGATAATTTTGTGCGCTTTGATTTTTTTAACGTGCGGCGGTATATACAAACGACCTTTCGCGCTACATTTTTTTGCGCTCGGCGAATTGAGCACGAAAAGCGCCAAATAAACCACTAAATACAGTAGGTTCTTATGAATTAAATACTTGCAAATTTATTCCTATCTTCAGTAGATAGCAGGTTGTTTATTATTTAAAAAAAGGGAAGTGGAGATATGATCCAAACTTTCCCATTCTCAAATATCTACCAAATGAGATTGAACAACCGAACTAGAACACTTGCCTAGTTCAAATGTGTTGCATTGCATAACAATGTATTTTGTAAACAATTCTGTTAACCCATTACTTGAGTCAATAAGTATAGATAAATACCACTTTTAAACACCACTTCCATAACAATTCCGTTGTATTCATATGAGCGAGCTCGTAGAATACAATAGACTATCGCCCACTTTGACTGACAGGTCTTTTTTGTGGGGTGAGACAAAATTGGCACTTCTTTTGTCATTTACGATTTGTAAACTATTGAAAAATAAAACATTTGTTTCTTCATGAGATATTGTACAACAGATCTGAACCGAGGCTCTGTATTGAAGATTGTATTGGAAAATATTTCCAGTAACTAAAGCATGATGTAATCAAAAATGATGGATGTTTTTACATTGTAACTGGGTCTTGCAGTTAACTTTTATCTTTGTTATTTGATATAACATGTAGATATTATCTTTACCTTTAGTGAGTTACAGAAATAATAGTTTATCCTTACATTCACAAGACATTGCAATTTAAGCAGTTTCATCCTTTTTTCATACGAGTTGCATCTATCCTAGTTTCTATACATTTGTTTTTCCAATGTTTATTGGAGTTCTGCGTATATAAGCAATGTACAAAAAACAATCAGGGAAGTTACAAAGCCATAATTGAAACTGAATAAAAAATAAGTTTATTGTCTGTGTCCCAGTTTCAAACAAAAATCTTAGTCCTAACTCTTCAGAAAGAGCATTACAGAAATTGAGATTTTTTCATACATTTGGAGTCTCTTGTATCCCTCCCATGTTTAGAAACAATGATATGAATGTTTTTTCGTGAGTTTAATTATCATGATACATGGAGGGTCTACAACTATTAAACTTAAAGCTTGATTGATAATGAAAAGGAAGCTCTTTGAAAAGATGTATCAGTATTTGCAGACGATGGAGGACGTGCAATAAATTGCCTGTTTACCTAACTGTTTACTCAGATTTCAGTCGTATTCATCCGTGGTATCGCCTCTATTTTTCAATGCGTATATAAAAGGAAAGGTAGTTCTTTAAAATAATCAGAATATCTTTTTAGTTTTCTGGGGTTGAAGTCCCAACCCCAACGGTTTTGAAAGCTGCATATTTTTATACACTAAGGCAGGGCAGGGCATAAAATGAAATTGTTGAGCTTTAGTTTAAATTCAAGTTTCAAAATCTGATGACGTCAGGTCCTATCTCCCCTCCCCCCCTGTGTATTTGGTAAATTTATTTGTTATAGTTTAGTTTGTTCTATCTTTATTCTGGCATACTCGTTCAATACAAATGTACTGGTCTCCCAAGAGGTCCAGAGAAAAATTACATGTACATATATTTAAAAATTATTTACAAAGAATAATATTTACAAAAATATAAATGTTTCTATATTTAAATGAAAAGAAACAAAATATACAAATAGTCAATGAGTACAATTTACTTAGAAATAACATTTCTAAATTCATATAAACTTGTATTCAAAAAATTGGAGCGAATATCAGCTGGGAGTTTGTTCCAAAGGGAAGCAGCTCTATAGTGGAATGTTCTTCTACCAGCAGCAATGTTCCATGATGGTACCATGATGCCTGGTAATAAGAGAAAGAGAGAGAGATAAATTTAGTTTTGAAATTTAAAGCCATCTACAATGAAAAAACACTCTGCAAACTATTAAAGATGCTGTTTGATAAAAAAAATGTCAATTTTGAAAAAAAAACCTTTTCCAAGATTTCTTTTTACCTTCATAGATGGGTAACACAACAGTTTTTCTCAGGATACTTTTTGGCTTTATCTGTGTGCATTGCTTATTCTTTATATGAAGTAGGGCAACCATTATTGTTTTCAATCTTTAGTCACAGACAGTGTATGCATAGACATGGACTTCAATTCTACATTAAATGCACTGCATGTATATGCACACAGAAATCGAATTTCAAAAGAGGTGGACTGTGAAATTGTTATAACGGACTTAATTTCGCAGCCTGGATGTTTTAAATCGTGAATTTGTTAGAAGCAGGATTTTCATGAGGATCATGATTGTGAAATGTTGTAAAAATAGAACACTGCTCATGCAAAATGTCTTGGTTTTGTCAAGATTGTAATTATTAGCCCAAGTAAAATAAATAATGTGTTTTACGTCCATATTATTTTTCAAAATTTGGTGAGGGCCTTATTTTTTTTCATCAAAAGGTATTATTTATTTCTGTGTAAAAATCATATCAGCAGCTTTTTTGACACATTACAAAAATGATGAAGTCTTTTTAATGTTTTGTTATTTCTCAAATGCTTTACCCCTAGTTTGAAAAAGTGAGTGAAATATGTTTTTAAATGATCATCAAACACCTTTAGTATATATTCATTTTAAGTTTCAAAAGCGAAGTTATGAAACTAATAAGGAAAATATAAAATCTTAAAAATACGGAGAGGACAGAGACATAAAACATGCTTTTGTTGTAAGCTTCTCTAGTAAATATAACCTATTTTCTCCACATTTTTAATACAAAAAACCATGTTAGACTGAATTTCCTATTTTTTAAACTAATTTTGACAATTTATTAGTGTAGTATGAATTTAAAATCACTGAGGGGGGATTCATTTTTAAAATGTTTAAAATTTTGAAATTCAAGAAAATAAGTCCCGAGTAAAACCAAATAACATTGAAATATATGACACTCTTGTGATGCTTTCAGACTCCCTAGCTAAATGTGTGAATTTAATACGACTTTTTATCTTTTGGTAATGCATATTTCATTAATCGTTGTTGAATCACGGGTTCAAATTTAAATTTTGATTTTATTATCCATTTTAATTTCCAGGTGTTTTCATGATATTTTGTTTACATTTGAAGATAAAATGTGACCATTCATCTCGAACCAGCCGTAAATGTGACCTCTTGCCATTTTCAATTTTTTTAAACATTTGCACAGATCATGTTACACCCTGGTCACATAAGCCGCAAGAAGCCGCAACGTCGCAAGCCCGCAACGCCGGTATGACATCGGTATGACACCGCAGAATGCTTGCGATGCCCGGTCGGACGCCGGTGGTTATGAGACCATAACTAAAGACATCGTATACAAGCCGCATGGTTTTAACTCAGAATTAAATTCTTGCAGCATGCTTACGGCGTCTCTACGGTTCACAGACACCGCCCGGACACCGGTCGGACTCCGGTCGGACACCGGTCGGTGTCCGATCGGTGTCTGCTAGTATGACGCCGTAAACACATCGTAACCTCGCCGCAAGGTTATGTGACCAGGGTATTATAAGGATTAAAGGACACCTCATTGAATTTCCCCTGAAGTTATGATGTGTGTGAAAAATTATTTTGGAGTAAAAGGTGAATATTGAAATAAATGCGTTCAAAGACCAGTAAGCCTTGTTTTTTCGTTGCTGGTCATTAGAACATATCTATATTTTATATTTACAATTATTTTGTTTTCAAACTTGTTTTCAAACTTTGCACGTGGTTTGAATCAAGCATAATGATTGTGAATCTATTAAAAAACCCCGATGTTTATTCCTGTATCACAAAAGGAAATTTGCCACATTTTCAGATTTTTCTCTGGGTGCTCCAGTCTTCCTCCTGCGTTTAAAACTAAATTTAAAGAAAGATCTTGGATCTTAATGGAAATAAGCTTCATTAGAAGCTTTCTTGGGCTACCCTTGGTGACTAGCCAAAAAAATTCTTTCTTTCTTATGTTGTATCCCTATGCAACAAAGTTTTGTATATATTCCCTGTTAAAATGATATAATCATTAAATTAAATGAAAATGTGCATAAATGCTAACTTTGGAAAAAATGCAAAAATGCAGTGTTTGTATTAAAGATAGTATGGTGCATCTAAGTCATCTAATAGCCTACAGTTTGATGTCTATTCATATGAAAACTATATAGATAGCAGTCAGTAATCACCATAAGATATTTCAACTCTATCTACGTTATTACACCAACAAATCTTATATTGCAGTACATTAACACTAAATTGAAAAACCAAGGATAGGAAAGTAGGATATGTCTAAGTACCTGAGTATTCCTGGCTGGATCATATTATGTGTTCTATGATGTCAGCAATGTAGCTCTTATGGTATTATAAGTGGATAAAACTGACTATACATGGTATAAGCTTTATACTAAGCATTAGGTTCAATGCTTTAAGTGGCCTTGTTTGAGAGCTGAGTATATATAACTGATGGCATTAATATTAAAGATGGATTTGTTGTAATTCTGTAAGATGAGAGCTATGATATTATACCATTAGGCCACATAGAAATGACTGTTAAGTTCTTGGCCAGAGCATTTTGTTAAATTGATCAGATCTTATGGCAATATTGTCACAATTTAAAAATAACATTGGTGTGTTGGTTGTTTTTTATATTTCTCAACAGAATTCTAGAAAATGATGGTCAAATCAAAATATTGCATGCTAAAAATTGAGAATTTCTGAAAAATAAGACTTTACTTTTGCAAGATGTTCAGTTGCTCTTGAACAGTCAAACATTTTTGTCAGTCTTTGATTGTACCGTTTTACCATGTGCATTGGTTATTCCATATTGTTTTCAATTCCTAGTAGACAGACAATGTATGCATCTATAGACATGGACATTATTTCTACGTTAATGCTCTGTATAGGCACACACAAATCAATTTTCAAAAGTCAGTAGTCACCTAAGATATTTCAACTCTATCTACACATTACACCAACAAATCTTATATTGCAGTACATTAACACTAAATTGAAAAACCAAGTATAGGAAAGCAGGATATATCGAAGTACCTGAGTATTCCTGGCTGGATCATGATGTGTTCTATGATGTCAGCAATATAGCTTACATGGTAGTATAAGTGGATAAAACTGACTATACATGGTTATACATAATAAGCTTTATACTGTGCATTAGGTTCAATGCTTTAAGTGGCCTTGTTTGAGAGCAGAGTATATAGCTGATGACATTAATATTAAAGATGGATTTGTTGTAATTCTGTAAGATGAGAGCTATGACATTATGCCATTAGGTCATATAAAATTGATTGTTTAGGTCTTGGCCAGAGCATTTTAATAAATTGATGAGATAGGCAACTCTTTTCACAATGTAAAATTACCATTGTCAGCCGCGGATCCAGGGGGGGGTGGGGCGGACAGGGCATGCGCCCCCCCCCCCGCCCCCATGCACCCCCGTAAAATTGGCAAAATCCTGCAAAATCAGCCTAATTTGGTCAATTTTTTGTTATAAAAGCTGAAAAACACACGCCCATCCCCCCCCCCTTGATAAAAATCAGAAAATTTTCATGCCTCATATCAGATGAAATAAGCTTTACCGTTATGTTATGCCTACTTGTGAAATTTGCTCGTACCAGAACGTAGTGGTAAATTAACATTTTACGA
>JXSR01S011720.1:11871-26452 GCA_000969725.1 Ophiothrix spiculata
TTTTAATCTCCAGACTAATTTGATAAAATTTAAAGGATTTTCCTTAATTTGCGCTTGATTTTGGAAATACAAAATTTGGCTCTCAGTGATAGGGGTTGTTATACTTCAGCGTCCATTTTCTTGAAATTTTTGCCTTGAAGGTGTACTTTTATCATCATTTTGTGTTAGAAGAGATCATAATCATCTGAGAAAAGTGTTGAAGCAACCAGTTGCTTTATTATTGAGTTCTCGGGTGTTTTTAGGAAGCCATTTTGTACAGTAAGTCAATGGGAAGCTATATTGTGGTGTGTCGCCATATAGCTTTTAGTCTGGTGTGCACTTACAGTATAAAATTGACAGTGAAATGTCTAGGAATCTAAAAATCAATTTTGGTTGTCAAAAATGTATTAAATCTCAGGCAGTTAACAAGTCTAGACACCCATCGTTTGGCAAAGAAATGAATGCTATGATTTGTTGATTAGCTTCAAGTTAGCTTTTTTTTCATGATTAGAAATAACTTCTCAAAGTGTTACAATAATATAAGATTTTATAATAAAACCACACAATTTTAACAGAAGCAGGAAAACATGTCTCTTCATGCTAATTTCACTGTTAACTGAATTGGTTTGATCTTTTCTATATATGTATGCTAAAGTTCATATGATTAAGCAATTGTATTACACGTAAAATGCTAGGATATGTTTATTCATTCTATAGGTAAATTGCATTCACCGCATCCACAGGATTAGTTAAGTTTCTACTTGACCCAACAAATGGCTTATAAAGTGTTTGAAAGAAAGCAACTGACAAGCATTATTTTGTCTGAACATCAATGCAAATTTGGTGGAGATTTACCCTTTCAAATTTAAAGGTGTGCAGACTGATTTCAAATTGATTTTTAATTTATTAGGAGTTTTTTTGTCAAAGTTAACATGTTATTTTAATGTTGAGATAATTTAAACCACTTAAAACATTGTTTTTCATAAATATATTTTTTTTGAAAAGGTTCAAGTACTTATGACAACCAAATGAATTCTGCAAAATTACTGTTTATCTTTTACCCGTTAGATTTCCTACCAACCATGTTAAAAAAAACAAGAAATCGGGAAGATTTCACATTAAAATTTTATTTAACTTTCTAATTTCAGTTGTTTTGTGGGTTTTTAAAAGACCAACCAATCACCTTTAAATCTTTATTTTGATGGTCAAACACTTTCAGTCATATCATAAAATAAGACAATTTAAGAAGTACTTTGTGCGGATGCTGCTGGTCCACATTTTGACTGATAAACTGTATGATGTCAGAACATATTCCACTCTTTCATTATTAACAAGCTCCTTGGAGGCATTTTGATAAATGATTGTTATAAGCTTAGTAGCATGCCATTTGGCAGTGATAAATCTGAGGACTTCATTCAGGAATTAATCAAAGAAGTTCAGACTTATTCTAAATTGGCAAAGTATTTAAGTTAGAATTTCAAGTCAATTATTCTTCATGATGTCACTGTATTTATTTATGGATCAATTTGATTCTACTTTAAGGTGGCTAGATGATTTGGAATATCACAAATTATCTTCTAAAGGTGTATCATGATTTGCGCTATAATAGTGAAAAAACAAATGACTTTAAAGGGGCAATTCATGATCCACTTTTCACCCTCAAGGTCACCGCTATCAAAACTGAGTTTTTTAGCTTATAAGAATCCTCAAATGGTATATGCTATATGATCACCAAACCATTCTTTCATATGTACTTGCATTTTTGAGAAAAGTAAGAAAATATGTCATTTCCTAATTATTGTCGGCGCCCCGACAATAAATACAACACAGTAGTCTATGGGGATTTTTAAAATGTTTAAAAGCTTGTAACTTGGAAACGAACAGTCGGAATCAAGTGAAATTTTCAGTATGCATTTATGTTGAACTCTTCTTTTTATTTAGCTAGAAAAAAGGCCACATCAAAATCATGAATTGCACCTTTAACAATATAAAAAATCAGTTCATTGTTTTGTATGTTAACACAGCTTTTGGTTATCTCTCTCATAAAACCAGTAAATGGAGATCTCAGGAGGGAGCCACAAGATGTTTCAACAAATTGTATAGTGGGCAAAAATATCTGTTTAATTTCATTCCAATTTATTGTTTTGGCGAGTTACTTTTATTAATGATATTGATGATTGTGTAATAATCATAAAGGAATATTTATCACTTTGACTAATGAAAAAATAATGAACATTTGCTAAAGGTCGTTGAAATACTCGTACAATTGAATTGCAAGTATGTAGTGACAAAGGGGAAAGATAGATATAGAATGTAATTTGTTTTCCCGGCAAGCAAAATGTTTTCAATCAGGTATGGTTTCAATGAACACAATTTTGTGGTAAAAATTGTTGTGCCAACATTGATTAATGTTTTTTCAATACGATAAATACTGTTGGGTATAGTGCAAATTATAGGCATTTGATGATGGAAAAAACTGTTCAGGATATGTTTCACATGGGACTGAGGGCCAAGTGATGGACTAAACAGTATTTCTTAATTATCTTCTACAAGGCACACGATAAAAACATATTTAACCTTGAGACTGTTTTCCCCTCTTGAGCTTTTGAAAGGTTGATTTGTTTAAGTGATCTGATAGTTGCTTGAAGTTAATTTGACATCAAAAAGAACACTGGAAAATGCTTATGCATTATCACCAACTGCAAATTAATGAAAGGACGTAGGTTTCCCATGTTAGATAATCATCATTTAGCACTTACTCAACAGCAAAGAATACATCTAAATAGCCCAGGTAAATTACATAAATAACCAGGTAAATACATGGCTCCCTCTATAGGCAATTGGTTACAAAATTGGGCCAGACTTTGGAAACATTTTCCAAAGAGATACTGGGAGTTTACTGATGTCTAAAATGTGCTCTTTCTTGTCAAATTAACCAGATTTTGACACATAGTAACAATATCGGTGGAGAATCTGCTCTGACTCAAATTCAAAATTTGTACCGAGCTTTGCAAAGTTCACAAGTAAACAGTCTTGTGTTGTAGTTTTCATAAGAACATCTTTTGAAAATGACATTGAAGTTTTCCTTTCTCCTTTCCTTTGATTCTGTGGGGACGTGATTAGATGCATTGGTTATGACATTAAATCAAAGACTCAAAGCCATTATTTCCCAAGTTAATCAATAATATATCAAGGTCATAGCTAAGAGGAATTGCAGACACGAGCCCTTGTTGGTTGATTGTCCTCATAGAAATGTCTGGTTTATGACCCATGCAATGCATGGACTGTGTCTATCTCTTACTTTGTCTGTTGCAGTTCTTCAAAGTACATGATTTGTTACAATTACATTTATTAATTTATTTTTTATCCCAATATTTTGGTGTACTTTTATTTGTTACTAAAAATGGTTTACATCTAAATCTTTCTTTTGAAGTTTTCTTGTTCTAATGGTCTTGCTTGTAATGTTTGTTTTTGCTATTGTTGTTTTATTGCATCTCGTTAAATAATAAAATGCTTATAGACACGGTTGAGCGTGCATGTGCAAAAGGTCTTTCACATTATTTCTTCATTAAAATGCATGCATATTTTCCATCAATTAAAAGCAACATCAGCAGTACCAACATTTAAAAAATATCAAAATGCCTTAATATGAAGGCAACAAAAGACAAACTTAGAATGCTACTTTGTTCCATTGTATTATAGAATAAATTTTAACTAGTGCTTTGTATAATGTATACAAAAACACATTGTCATCATATTCTATACCAGGCATCCGCAAATAGCGGCGCGCCGTACGTTCCCAAGTGGCGCGCGCGCGGCACCCATTAAAAAAAATCAAAAACAAAAATCAAAATAAAAAAACCAAAACAAAACAAAAAAAATATTTGTTATTAAAATTGGCCAAACATAAAATCAAGATGAACACCCATTGATCTTAAATATCCTAATTTTAAAGTGTAATATTTGAATGTTGAAATTGTTGAAAACTGTATCAAAACATGCTCAGAAAGCCATTCTTTTCCACTCAAAAAAGGCTAAAACCCAGGAGCTTCAGGGGGCTCCGCCCCCTGGACCCCTGCCAGGGGCTTGGACCCCACCAGGGGCCCTAAGGCGGGCCCCGGGACCCCACCCGTTAGACGCTCCGCTCACTACGCTGCTATTGGAATGTGGCACTTCCGATTTTTATTTATTGCAAGTTGGCACTTCACAAAATTTAATTGAGAATGCCTGTTCTATACTATAGTGGATTCTAAATCAGTGAGACAGAAGTCAATTCATTCAGATTTTATTTAAGAAAAACCTTAAGATTTCATTAATGTAGGATCCAAATGATTTAATGATGCTTACACTAATGAGTATTGACTTGTTGTTGAATTAACCATTTGATATAGGTGGATTATATAATTAAACATCTCCGGCTGTTGTGGCGTAGATAATTTGAAATGTAGATGAAAGTACTGCTATATTGAGGGAGGAAGATGTAAAAATGAGTTGAATTTATATTTTTTACGCAATAGATACATTTAGCTAGTGACAAGTTATGTTGTTGACATTGGGTTGTGCTATGTGCTCAGTTTCACCTAATGAGGACAAAATCAACAAAAATAATAGAATTTAAAAAAATGAAATCCATTTCAGTTGTTTTATCCTTTTGGAAAAGAGTATGTAACAGCTGTATGTCAGCATGTAATGTGTTTTTGTGCAGTATCAACTCTTAACAAATCAAAATATTTTGCATGCATGTATTTGTAAAAAATACTACATATCTGAGTTAGGCAGCATAGTTGTGCTCTTAGGGGATACTTAAAGATAGTAAAGATGCAATTGAATGTTTAGTTGAGGTTTATATTTATTTTTAGAAGGATGCAATCTATGTGCTGCCATTCTTAACTAATTTGTTTGATCTTTTCCATGGATCAGATAGGTAAAATAATCAAGCAATTGTGGATCGTCATATCGAAAGGTACCTTAATACCGGCATAATACATTACGAGATACGGGCCATTGAAGCTAAGCATACTCAAAAATCACGTCCAAGGTCGAATTTATAATTTCATCAGAAAGGTTATCATTGAAGTGTATTCTATCATGTTAATCAGGTTTCAACATCCGAAACATAAGATAAATGTATTAAAAACCAAGCTAAAAATCCTCTCTCCATTCAAGATTTACTAAGTACAAAAACTTTAAACTCAATTTTCTCAGAACTATAGTTTTCCGAATCAGCCCGATGTCTTTTACCAATTTGGGTGTAACTTCGCAACCAAACATACAATAACCAAAATCAAGATGTCATTTTAAAGCTTAAAATCTCAGCTTTCAGATGAGACCAAAAAATCAATTTTGATTTTGCCGACCTTAAGGTACCTTTCGATATGACGGGTCACAATTGTATTATACTTAAAATACTGGGTGTTTATTGAATCAGGGTAAATTGCATTCACCGCATCCACAGGCCTAGTAAAGTTTCTACTTGACCCCAACAAATGGCTTATAAAGTGTTTAAAAGACAACAACTTACAAGCAATTTTTGTCTGAACATCAATGCAAATTTGGTGAAACTTTTTCCTCTCAAGTCTAAAGGTGCGAAGTCTCATTTTTTTTTATATTGATTGCAAGTCAGAGTTGATATGTAGGATGCATCTAAAATTGATTTAGAAATTTTGTGTTTTAAAGGGGTGCAAATGTAGTATATTCTAAAGAATGTACTTGTAATCGTTGAATGAAGTTTTGCATAATTTACTGTTTACTTTTACCCTTTAGATTATGAATTAACCATATTGAAAAAAAAAATGAAAAAAAAAAAAAAAAAAATCAGGTCACTCCTTTAAAATCTTGTTTTTGCCTAAAAGGTGAGTTAACCACTTTCAGTCTTGTTGTAAAATAATATGATTCAATAAGTACTTATTAGAATCAAGTAGACGTCTGCTCTGGACCCACATTTTGAATGAAGAATTACACAATGTTAGAATATTTATTATTTCAATTCTTCCATTATTAACAAGGCATTTTGATATACGATTGTCATAAGCATAGTAGCATCCAATTTGGCAGTGATTTACAGGATAATCAAGGGACTCCATTCTGGAATTAATCAGACAAGTTGATACTTCTTCTACATTATTGAAGTTTTTAAATTTAGATTTCAAGTTTATTCTTCAGTTACTGGGCATTGTTGGGTTGATTTATCAGTTTTTATCAACCACTTTAAGATGGCTAATATAATTTGGATCATTGTCTTCTTTTATGGTGTGCAATGATTTTACTATAATGGTGGAAGAAATTAATGATCTCAAAGACATACAAAATGCCACATGAACAGGCCTCTAGTGGAATTTCTATTTAACCCTTGGCTTATGAAGTGTTTAAAGACTCAAACTAATCTGCTTTTGTCAAGCTGCTGTGTGTGCGAGACTAAATGTATTGCAGATAAATGATTATGAAACTTTTACATGGTAAAAGAAATAATAAAGAGCTGCAAAATGACTGAGAGTCAAAATTAACATGTACTATGTATTGTACCATATCTAAAACAATGTGTTTAATTACTGAAAGGGTATATATGGAGTATATGCGAAAGGTGTATTTGCGACAGCCAAACCATATTGAAAAAAAAAAAAAAGGGAAGTCTTTCATTATTTTATGCAAAGTTCCTTGCCAGTTTCAGGTGTTTGAAGTTTTCAAAGGACCAAACCATCACCTTTAAAATCTTGTTTTTGCCCCAAAGGTGAATCAACCACTTTCAGTCTTGTCGTAAGTCAAAAAGTGCTCCGTAGAATCAAGTAGATGTCAGCTTCAGGCCCACATTTCAAGTGAAGAATTGCATAATGCCAGAACATTTATTATTAAATTCCACTCTTTCATTATTAACAAGCTCCTTCCAGGCATTTTGATAAATGATTGTTATAAGCTTAGTAGCATGCCATTTGGCAGTGATTTACAGGATAAATCAGGGGACTCCTTTCTGGAATTAATCAAAAGACGTTCACATTTATTCCACATTAGTGAAGTTTTGAAATTAGAATTTAAGTGATTATTTTTATGATGTTATTGCACATTTGTAGATTTGATTTATACACTGCTGCCGGAAAGTATCTCCTCACAATACCTTTATTTAGCCATATCCTGAGAGGTATTTTTCAGACTCATATAATTTTTTACAGAATCTATATTTTATAATCATCTATAGAATCAAAACAAATTGCACTCAATGCATTTCAAAATATGGTGTGAAATCCAGCTTTAACGGCTACGGTGTCCTGCACAGAATTTGTTCAAAATTGCACAGAATGTGCAGAATGATGAAAAAAACTTTTATTCCAAATTTAGATTTTTTCCATCAAAGCGTTTTCGAGTTACGCTATTTTTTATTTTCCAATTTCCCATAGACTTTGTACATGGCATTTTTGGCCACCATGAAAATTTCACAAAATTTGTCAAATTTCTATAATACTATTTACAAAAGATTTTTTTTCTCTGGCAGTAATTCATAAATGAAACTAATTTTCTTTTCCTTGCATTGCAAACTGATCACAGATTGTCATAAATTTTGATTTAAAGAAATTTCTTCCATCGTTTATATACGGGAGACTTCTAATGTTTCTACTTCCCGAATTTTATTGCGTTAATTTCTAGAAACACTGAATAGCCAGATTTCTTAGAATTTTCATTCATACTTCCCATGCTTCAATTTCAACAAACAAGGTGTCAAATGAAAGCTTATCACATTTGCAACAATCTCTCGTTGGCTTTTAAAATTAAAGTGTTTCTTTAAAATTTTATAGGTGTTTGAAAATATGCCTTAATTTAGGAGCTAAAAAATCAATTTTCTTGATAATAAAACACTTTATGGCAAAAAGCCCACGAGAGAATTTAGCTTTTGTGATCCTTCACCAGCCCCTAAAATTTGAATGTCATAGCACATTCCCTCTTGACATGAAAATTCAAAAACTCTTGATTTTTAGGAAATATTCAAAAAATAAAGAAAAACATAAGAAATTGCCCGAATATTATGAAACTTATTAAATGTTACCATTGAAGGGTTTTCTTTAAATTGAATTAGGTTTTAGTTCACATTCCCCAAAACTATTCACTTTATAGCTAATTTTCTGACATGTGTAAATAGCCGTTCAAGCTACCTTAAGCATGCACATAAAAAATAGAGATTAAATACATTTCTGCACTTTGTTTGAAAACTTATAACCTGAATGCATTTTCTCCAGTTGCTCAGTAATGATGAGGTTACAAATAATTGATAAGTTAAATTCTATTGAGATTGTGGTGTATTTGCTTGTGGCCCATGAAATCAGCCATTTTTATGGTAAAAGAAGATCAAATGTCAAAAGAAACATTGTAATGGGGTAACAAGATGGATTATGTTGTTAGCAAAAATGTTTTGTTCAATTTCATTCCAAGGTATTCATTTTTGTCTTTCTGTAAGAATCGTTATTGGTGATTGTGTTCATAAAGGAAAGTTTATCACTACATGGTTATTCACATCCTCTAATGAAGAAATAATGAACATTTGCTAATACAATTGAATTGCAAGTACGTAAGCAGTCAAGTTAGCTCAACCGGTAAGGCACTCGCTTGCGGTGCAGAAGGTCCCTAGTTCGTACCCAGCCGATGCCAAAGTTGAGTGTGCTTGAAATTCCCTTGGACAAGGAACTAACTGCTAATTGTCTCGTGGAAACCCGTACGAAACTCGGGGAGCTGATCCGGGCAGCGATGGTGCGTATGTCGGCTGATCAAGGTTCAGCGCCCCTAGAGGTTGTCGCAGAACCTGAAATGATGCTTGGTGTGGAATGGAGCTTACTTGGGCCACAGTGGTCAGCGAACACCTGTAAAGTGTGCAGAGGCCGAGTGGAATTACAAATCTGGGAGGCATAGTGCACTATAAGTCCCAAGTATTTATTTATTTTATTATGTAGTTACAAAGGAAAAGATAGATACTACATTTTAATTAATTTTGTGGCACTATTGCACATGTATCCACATTTTAAAAATATCAATTTATGAAACATGTCGTCTACGCAATTGACATTTTAACTAATGATTTTGGTTGATTTGTTTAATAGATCCTTATAGTTGCTTTGAGCTACTTTGAGTTATTTAGATACAATAATAAAATATTAGGTAATGATAAACACTATTAAACAGTGGAGAAGGAAGCTAGGCTATATGTTGAACTTAAAAATTCTTGGCATGCATGTGTTAGTAAACCACACGGCATATTTGAGTTTGGGCAACATAGTTTTGCTCTCAGGGGATACTTAAAGATAATGAAGATGCGATTGAATATTTGACTGGCAGTCGTTGAATCACAAAATAAATGCTTCTTAGTTTACAGTGCTTGTGCCTAGGGGCAAAATACAGTATCAATATTTTGATTTGAAGCTGAACAAATATGGCTTCTTCCAAGGTAACACCGAGAGGACAAGAAGTAATGCAATCCTAATCAGGACAACAACATGTATCAGCATGGAAATAGATGTAGGTGTCACAAGTTATATACTGTAGATGGGGTTATTTTCACGAGGGTTTAATTTTTGTGAATTTCGCGATTCAACAACTAACCGTGAATACAACACCCTGTGAATACATTCATTTTATGTGCAGGTCTATATAATGAAGCTTTAAAACGCTAATTTAACACGCGCGTGATTGTCTGGTTTCGCGAAAAATTCTGCTTGTGAAAATATTCCCGTTTACAGTATTTCATTTTCAGCACTTACTCCATAGCAAAACATTAAACAACTCATCCTACAGTATTTTTTATTAATTAAATTTTCCTGTGTACTGCCTAACGAGCGTAATGCGTGCGATCGTCTGTGTTTCACAAGCACTGGAATTAGACCAATCACACGCTGTAAATTGTATGTAAACGTGTTGACTTTCATGCAAACCAGGGTAGCAACTAAAAACCCTGTGAACGGAAAAACATAATTCTCGAAAATACTGTATCTTTTGTAACAGGATTACGAAGTTATTGAGTTTTGATGAACCCACAGTTGATATTCTTAATTAGTGCGTAGCACACGGCATTGCATTCAGGGAAGAGTGTTTACGCAGTACACATTAGTCGTGTGCTGCTCATTGCGCATCAGGAACTTTTGAGTACGTGAAAGGCTTGGTGCTTGGGAACAGTTGGAAATGAGAAACCATCATTTTGCTTCAAATTGTGCTAAATATTTGTGAAGATGGTAGCTATATCTATTAAATTATTTCAAATTCTGCTAAATATTTTATGAAGATGGGTAGCCCTATTTAAATTGAAATTGTAGAAAGGTAATGCTACAGAGTTGTTAATCACAAATTAGTAACTCTGCATCCAATGGACCGGCATATTTTTATTATGATTAGACAACTAAAGCCACTTTCACGCGATCACAATAAAAAAAACCAAAAAACATGTGGGCACATGGATGCATCGTTGTTTTGTGACAAACACCTCTGTAGCATGTTTGAATACGTAATTCCTACATGATTTTCTTAAAATAAGTTCATTTAAATTGTTAAGAACATGTATGATTGAAATATTTCCAAACATGATTTTTCACTGCAGTTTTTTCAGATGTATCATACCTGCAATGCGATATGCGATATTTTACAATTTATGGATATATTGATACCCTCCAAATGATTTGACCTGAAGAGGCAATTTTTTTCATCATGGTAATTTGTTGGATTAAATTTGGAGTCCTGAAATTAGCAAAATATATTAGTAAATGTGTGCATTTTTTGTATATTCTTCATGGCAAAAAGAAGTTCATTGAATAGATTTTAAGTCAAATCTATTTTTGATCTAAATCTGGTAAATATTGCTTTAATGCAAAGTGCATGATTAGATGTGTTGGCTAAAAGTACTAAATTAAAGACTCAACATCATCATTTCCAAAGTTAATCAATAATTTACCAAGGATATGTCTAATAATCCATAGCTTTCAGTCATATACTTAGGAATTGCAGACACGAGCCCTTGTGGGTTGATTGTCCCCACAGAATTGTCTGGTTTGCGACCCCTGCACTGCTTGGATCGTGTCTGCCTCTTAGTCGGTGTTGGTTCTTCAAACAATATGGTTTCTGGCAAATAGGGGATTAATTAATTTTTACCCCAAAATTTCAGTGCGCTTGTGTATAAAGTATTAACCCTTACCATGCTGAATCCTACAAAATCCTACAGTAGGAAGTAAAGAAAATAGTTTCATTCCAAATGCGTCATTTTCTGGAGGTATATATGTATACTAGTATAGTCAGCGAACTGTTTCTGAAGCAGTGCCCATGTGTGGCTTTGTATTTCTGATTATTGAATTGGAGTGTGAGGGGTATTGGGTTTAAGTCTGGCACTAGAATGACTGAAAAAAGGGATTTTTGAAATAGATTCCAGGAGATTAGCCTTTTGTGAGTTATGGTTATTATAAGTATTTTGGCTTGTTTCATATTGTAAGATATTAAACTTTTGCTTACGCTATTCATGATACAATATACTTAGATAAGCATAGTCATTACCTGATGAGCCTTTGGGTGAAACAGTCTGTTGTAATCATGGAGTAACATAGTTTAAGTTTCTGCTTTATATGTACTTAGATTAGCATGTGTAAAAAGGTCTTCTCGTTTCATCCGCTCATTTGGTCATAATTAATTAATCAATTCATTCATTTATTCATACATACATTCATTCATCCTTTTGTTTTATTTATTTATTTATTTCCATAAATTAAAAGAAGAGAAGCAATCAAGTTATTCATGATATATTCTTTGAAGTTGAGGAGATGCAGTAAGCTTGCTGTTGCTCTGTTCCGTCTCATCATAAATTTAAATAAATGCTACATACCGTTTTGTTTGATTTTATCATCATGATAAAATATTCTGTAAAAGCAAAATATTTTATGATCAGCCATTACTTTCACAAAGAAGTCAGATAGTTTTGATTAGAAAGGAAACCTTTAAAATTCATTAATTTAATCTAAAAGATTTAATGATGCTAACACTAATGAGTATTGACTTGCTGTTAAAATTAACCATTTGATTATGTGGGTGGATTACATAATCAACCATGTATCCTGCTGCTGCGCAGATAATTTGATATGGAAATAGAAAGTACTACTATTTTGAAAAGGACTGTATGATGTAATGTTGGTATGAAAGCTGTTAGAAAATCATGGGAATGCCATTCTTGTCTGGGAAGACACTGTCCCGCAAAGGAAACAAGCTTACACCAGGAAGCTTACTGGAATCATGAAAATCACTTGCGTAAAGCCAGCGGCTCAAAATTACTAAATACTCACATGTGAGATATTTGGAAAATATTTGAAAAACATCCCACTTGTGAGCCCATTTGGTTATAAGTTAGATGTTTTCTTTTATTTTCAAATCATGTTTTAAGCTTATTGCTTCCATTTAAGCACTGAATTTGAGATGTCTGAATTATAATCGACAAAACCAAAAAGGAGTACTATAATTCCTGAAATTCTCAACCTTAAACATTGAGCATATTGTTTGATAAAAACAGATACAAAGAAGTGAAAGGGGATAAAACCTGAAATTATATTATTGCAAGAACTGGTTTCAAACCTAATAAATGGTATTTGAATTGATTTATATATTTCCAGATTTATAATTCAACATGTTAGTTTAGATAGCATTTGAAAAAAATGTATCAGATTTGTTTTGTTCTAAGAAAACATGTTATATATATTTTTCCCTTTTTTTTTAGATTACAATACAGCATAATAGACCAGGATATTTGGAGATAGAAAATCAGTTGAGACATTGTGATATGTGCAATCACAACATAAGCAAAAATATATATTTAAAGCAGTGGATAGGTAAAACTCAAAGACTATAGTGACTGGTTATATATATTTTAGGGTTGTCTAACTGAAAGTTCACTCACCGTTAAAATGAATGAAGAAATCCATTAAAGTGTTTTTATGGAAAGTCAGAATATGACAGCTGCATATTATTGTTAAAACTATCGACAGACTTGTGTTTCCATGCTATTCAACTCACTATTGAATGTGTGGTAAATATATAAAATGATATTAAGATATCATGGCAAAATATTGTGGGAAAGTTATACATTGTTTTGAATATTTACTCCATAAAGATCAGTAGTGATAGAAGTCTTATACCTGTACCATCCTCAGAAGATAACAAAAGTTCACGATGTGAAATAGATAGATGGAAATAGATTTCTTCAAACAGGGAATGAATGAATGAAAGTAAATGATTATATAGACCTAAACATTATGATTTAGTCTATAGGACCAATCAAAAACTTGACCTATTTTAAAAGGCTAACCATAAATCAACAGTGTACAATTTTGGATTGGACAGAAGTACACAAAGGTCCCATAGGGCTGTTTTACACTTTTCTATAAGCTACAAAATATTTGGTGTACATCACAAGCCTTTGTTGTTAGATCAATGCCAATGTAAGTTTTAATAAATGAAGGCTTGGTTATAAAAACATAACTGTGTAATGAACGTGTGGAGACATAGATTTTGCATCACCAAGCCTCCGTTATTATTAGAAAATTCATCTAGACTTAAAGGGGCATTGGACAAGTTCAGCATCATCCCCAAACTTTTCCCCAAACATTTTGAGATTTTTGCATCATTTGAAGTATTCGTGGTAGTAATGACAGCATACAAAGTTTCATTGTCAAATTCAAACCCTATATATCAAAATATTTAGATATTCTCTTATTTTTAATTAACGTTGTCGACAACGATAAAACTGCCCTCTGTAGTTGAATTTCTAGAATTTGCCTTTTCAGGAGATCTAATGAAAATTTAAAATTTCTTTTGATTTTTATGCAATCTATGATATTAAAAGAATGTTTAACAAACAAATCTTTGGCTTTTTCTCATTGTATAACATCAATAAATACGTTTAGAGAATAGCCTCATACCCAAAATCATCAATAAAAATAAAATTCAAATTTTTGACTTTTTTGAAGGTTTTGATCAAAATTGTCTCGATATCTGGTAATTGGTGGTTATTTTCTTACATAGGAAGTGTAAATCATCCACAAACAAAATTTCAAAATTTTGTCCAATGCCCCTTTAAGAAGAATAGTCATTAAATATAGTTGTGACAAATATTTGGTAGCTCAAAAAAGAAAAAGGCCGTATCTACAGTTTTTTAGCAGCTACCAAATAGTTGGTGTACAAGTATCTGTTGTTACATTAATTCCAATGCATTTTCTAAATAATAACGGAGGCTTAGTGATGAAAACCATCAAATGTTTGACATCACAAAAAGTGTGTTGTATTGAATTTTCATCACCAAGCCTCTGTTATTGTCATAAAATACATTGGAATATTGATTATTAGAAAATGAAGACTTGTTGAAACAAATATTTGGTAGCTCCATAACTATAGATACAGCTCAATTTCCTTGAATTTAAAGCATCGTGAGCAACTTACTGAGCATGTAATGATATATTCCGATTTGCACCAAACATTTGGTACCTCCATAACTATAGATACAGCCCAACTTCCTTGAATTTAAAGCATCGTGAGCAACTAACTGGGAATGTAATGATATATTCTGATTTGCACCAAACATTTGGTAGCACCATAACTATAGATACAG
>JXSR01S011721.1:14057-27883 GCA_000969725.1 Ophiothrix spiculata
AATCACAATTTCTCTGATTGAACGCAACACATGGAAAGGAGAAAGTTTGATTTGTTTACGTTCGTCACGACTGTAGTACAATACTGCGATTATTAACAATGACCGCTACTGATGTATGCTACACCCGAAAGTTGAGTCAGAGTAAGAGATGAATCACATGGATGCGTAGATGGCTCAATTGCACACGGCATAACCAATCTTCCATCTTCACACTCGAATATACCTGTATTTTTCCGACTGTCACGCGTACTTAATGATCCCTTTTTTGTCAGAAATTGTACACTGAATGCCCCTTGATTTGTAGCTGAAGTTGGGACATGCCCCTCACTTTTGAATTTGACCCCACCCTGGGAGTCATGCGGTGTTGAGAGGGTCTCATTTGATTTTAGCACAGAAAGGGATGTGCGACACGTATGAGTTGATATCGGGGAGATGTTGGACACAATTTTAAAAGTTTTATCCCGGGCTTTTAGCGTACTTTTGGCGTACTATATCTTGCGCTCTAATTAAATGCAATCTTACACGTGCCTCATTATCATATTCACGCATAAGACCATGTGTGTTACTCTCGCCAGTGTGCGTTTGTGCTTAAAGGTGTATGTCTTTGTTAAAAATGTCAATTTTTTGCTTAATTTTGTTAAATACCAAATCCACTCGTCCAATTCATTATTCAACTACCGATTTTCTGAATGTACATCGCCTATACTGTTGAGTTATTTCATACAAACGTGCCAGATATGGCTAAAAATACTTTAATAATGCTACAGAAATAGAATATGATGGGTTGTTGAACTTTGGAGTACAGAAATATATTAATTCACAGAATATGTCAGTCGAAAAACAATTGAATTGGACGAGTGGCTACAGTATCTCAAAAAGTCGGTGGCCATATTTTTTTATTTTATTTTTTGAAAGAAGTACAGAAGGACCACAGCATAAGAAAAAATAAAAAAATAAATAAAGCTGTTTTTAAGTTTTAAGTGTTTTTGTCATGATTTGTTTGATTTTGCCATACAGGTCAATTGGCAAAAAGCAGTAAAACATGTGAAATTTGTGTTTTACTTTGACAGTTGCCTTGAAGCATACAGTAAGCAATCATACTCCATAGCATATTTTTTTAATTTTACAACATTGTGAACTGGTGTTTTTGTGTTGTGTTAGATACTTAGTAATGATTGATTAGAATTGATTAAGACCAAATCACCAAATTGCATGAATCTTTTATGACTTTGGTATTATTTTTGATTAATTTTGTTGCTACCACATGGACAATCCTTGAACACAAGTTTATTTGAATATTCATCACTATTGGGTATTAAAGTGAATTGTTATGATTCAAAAAAATATGGACTGTTTTATTCCCATATGGTCCTCGGGGTATGGTCATATTGGTCGATGCGTGCCAGGCGGAAGTCCTGCTTACTGTATACTTCAAGGCTTATGGAGTGTAAGGCCAAAAAAAATTATTGTCGTGTTGCCCTCAAGTGGGATTTTTGAAAAATTGAGTCGGTCGGTCAAAAAATATTTTTTTTTAAATAATTAAAAACAAAAAACCACCTAAAGTACCAAATTTGGGTGCATTTTCCACTATTTTCAAAATATTTTCTCAAAAAACACGCAATCTGAGCAAAATTGGGTGCTTTCCCAACCCTAATATTTTTTTTTAATTTTTGAATAGGGTCAGTCGCTGAGGGCAACATAACAATTTATTTTTTGGAGCCTAATTACCTTGTTATTCTTCTCCGCGATAACAACATAGTTAACGGCATCATTACATAGCATTCGTGGTGGTAGCGCCACCACAGTACAGAACCCATAATGAATGGCATTGCATAACACTTCCGCGGCCTGCCCAGTTTGCGCCACAAAGCGGCATCGATCATAGCAGTTATGTACCGCCCTCGTTTGCCGCTGGTCTATGTACACACTGTGGTACAGCACAGTGCTCGTTGCGACGCGCTTATATGAAGCTGCGACTGGATGACATCTCCGCATGCTACTGGGCACGGGCCGAGGTTTCAACGAGGGCGTCACCTTGATGCAGGGATCCACATCGGTCAGGAGAAATGGGGTGATCACCTCAGTTTTCACTTTAATAGAGGGCGCTGCGTAAACTGCGTAAACATTCACTGATTATATTTCCTACTTTGGATGGCTAGTGTATCACATCATAGCTATGAGGTCAATTCTGGCTGATCTGCTTCCAAACTCGGTAATGTAATTATTGCCTTTGACGAATCCTAAATGCTATACTCAGTTTATGTTTTAAAACATTTTCCAAACTTTTTTAAAACGCCAAACCATCTTATCCATAAAATTTCGAAAATGCTAGCTTCATCCAGTCAAACAGAGATCCCATGAGATGAAATGCAGCATAACATTTCTTGCTTCTAACTTTGTTCCACACACAACAACTCAAAGTAATGGCACATTAACCACATATCTGACAGGTTCAATAACCCTTTTATGTTCTCAAATACGATATCCAGTCAGAAAATTACAACATTTATTCCTTTGTACTTCATTCCTCTCACAACACAAAGTAATAAAGCATAAGCCTCAAAATTGATAGATCCATATATTCACAAGCAAGCTTAAAGCATCCATGAAACTGTCTGCGTGCATCCAATGCAAGCACATCATCAAGCGCTGCTAGAAATCCCAGCCAGGCAACATCACCTTGCTCCTCAAGTACATCACCGCCGCAGCATCATCCAACTATTTTTAGTGTTGCATCAAACCCCCACACATGTGTGGATAATTTCCTTGATTCCTAAAGTAACTGGTAATATCATCAAACTCTTTGCCTGACTGTTTCGTATACAACTCATTTGATGCCAGGCATTTACCCAAGCGAAGTTAAACTCCTGGGCTAATGACCTTTGATGACAACAGGAGTATCAAACTACTCTGTGTCTCCATCATGTGAAATTCCACAACGCTGATCAACAAACTTATGCACTGCACCGCTAGACTAATTATATTGCCTTACAAATGGTTATATTTATCCACTGCTACATATATAGAAAATAGTTCATGGAATTCACTGGATAACTTCTAAGAAATTGGAAAATGTATAGGCTCAAATTAGTCTCTATCTTGTATATGAATTTTTAAAATACTGACCAACAAACTTATGCACTGCACTCAAATAGCTAGACTGTCTTGCAAAATGTTTATATTTATCCACTGCTATCATATATAGGAAATAGTTCATGGAATTTACTTTATAACTGTCAAAGAAATTGGAAAATGTAGGCTAAAATTTCAAACTTGAATATGACATACGGCTAGACTAATTACAAATGTTTTATTTATCCACTGCTAATACATTTGTAAATACATAGAAATAGTTCATGAAATTTACTTGATCTCTTGTCATAGAAATGTAGGCTAAATTAGTGCCTATGTACTTATGTGAAATTCCACAACGCTGATCAACAAACTTATGCACTGCGCTCAAATAGCTAGACTAATTATATTGCCTTACAAATGTTTATATTTATCCACTGCTACATATAGTTCATGGAATTTACTGGATAACTTCTAAGAAATTGGAAAATGTAGGCTAAAATCAGTCTCTATCTTGTAGGCCTATATGAAATTTCAAAATGCTGATCAACAAACTTATGCACTGCACTCAAATAGCTAGACTGTCTTAAAATGTTTACATCTATCCACTGCTATCATATAGGCCTATAGAAAATAGTTCATGGAATTTACTTTTTAACTGTCAAAGAAATTGGAAAATGTAAGCTAAAATGTCAAACTTGAATATGACATATGGTAAGACTAACTACAAATGTTTTATTTATCCACTGCTACATTTGTAAATACATAGAAATAGATCATGAAATTTACTTGATCTCTTGTAATAGAAATGTAGGCTAAATTAGTGTCTATGTGAAATTCCACAATGCTGATCAACAAACTTATGCACTGCGCTCAAATAGCTAGACTAATTATATTGGTTAAATATTTATCCACTGCTATTTACTAGTATAAAAAATAGTTCATGGAATTCACTGGATAACTTCTAAGAAATTACAAAATGTAGGCTAAAATTAGTCTCTATCTTGTATATGAAATGTCAAAATGCTGATCTTACACACTGCACTCAAAAAGCTTAACTAATTATATTGCATTAACAATTGTTTATATTTATCCACTGCTTAATTTATATAGAAAATAGTTCATGGAATTTATTGAATAACTGTCAAAAACGTTGAGAAATGCAGGCAAAAATTAAACCTTATAGTATAGGACATATGTACTGCGCTGCTTTATGAAATGGATAAACTAAATATTGCCTTAAATGTTTTATTTATCCACTGCTTCATTTGTAATAGTTAATGAAATTTATGTAATCTCTGTATAGAAATGTAGGCTTAAAGGGGCATTGGACAAGTTCAGCATCATCCCCAAACATTTTGAGATTTTTGCATCATTGGAAGTGTTAGTGGTAATAATGACAGCATGCAAAGTTTCATTATCAAATTCAAACCCTATATTTTATTTTATTATGTTTAAAATTTTATATGCATAGATGCAAATTTCAAAAAGTTGCCCCTAGTTTTCAAGCATACAAAAATCTGGTTAAATTAAACACTGAATATAAGATTGCTGAAAACAAGGGAAAACTGTCTAAACAAATTATTATCATTCTTTTTTTCCCCCTTATTTATTTATTTATCTATCCTTTATATTTATTTTTTATTTTTTATTAATTTTATTTTTTGCGCTCCAATCTTGGGTCTTTTCGATCTTGATGCCCTAATCATGGAAGAGTTGTGTCTTTTATCTTGTTTTGTGTTTTGTGGGTTTTTTTCTGTCTTTGTTTAGTTTTTGTTGTCTTGGTTCTGCGTTGTGAGGGGTGGGCAGGTTTGGTGGGTTGGTTTTGGTTCAAGAGTCTGAGGCAGCCCAAGCTGTGCTTGGTCTGCCTCTTTGCATTTTTTTGCCCGGGGTTGGGGTGAGTGGGAATTTTAAAACCCTGTGCTTGGTTTCTCGAGTATGGCACTAGCTCCTTTTTCCCCTTTAATCTGTTATTAATCTCATGATTTTACCTGTTTTATTGACTTGATAATGTTCGACTTTGTAATAGTGTAAGGCAGTAGAAGAGGTCTGGTGCAGGGTCTTTGTAACTTTTTTCCAACCACCAGACCTAAGCACAGGAAATAAATAATATCAAGACAAAAAAATTCAAACCCTTTATATCAAAATATTTAGATATTCTCTTATTTTTAATTATCGTTGTCGACAACGATAAATACTGCCTTCTATATAGTTAAATTTCTTGATTTTTCTGCAATCTATGATGTGAAAGGAATGTTTTACCATCAAATCTTTGGCTCTTTCTCAATATATAACATCAATAAATATGTTTAAAGATTAGCCTCTTACCCAAAATTAACAAATAAAATAAAATTCAAATTTTTGACTTTTTAGAAGGTTTTGATCAAAAATTTCGCGATATCTGGTAATTGACTGTTATTTTCTAACATAGGATGTGTAAATCATCTACAAACAAAATTTCAAAATTTTGTCCAATGCCCCTTTAAATTACTCTCTATCATGTGAAATTCCACAAAGCTGACCAACAAACTTGTAGGCCTATATAACTGCAAAGCTCATGAAATAGCTAGATTTTAAAATTATATTGAAGTTTAGACCAAAAAAAAAAAAGAACTCCGTCTCAGCTTCCATAGACCCAAAACCCTAAGTGCTACTCGTTGTGTGTTTTTTTTAGTCAAAAAGGCTACGCGTACGCAGAAATCTTTTTTTTTTTACTACGTTTTTAGGTCACCTTTTTTTTTCGGCCGCGAATATTTTCCTTTTTTTTTATCATTCGATGTAAGAAAAAAATAAGAAAGCAAAAAATCTTCTGAAAACCTAAAAAAAGAAATGCGGTAAAATTTGAATTTTTAACCCTATGCGCGCAGGAAGCTGAGACAGAGTTCTTTTTTTCTTTGGCCTTACACAAATAAACTCTGCGTTATAAGTTTTAACCCATGATTTCTACATGCCTGTAGATGAATTAAATTGATGTTTTTCATATAATTTTTGGCACACCAACAGTGTCATCGATTTGAAGTCAGAATGTATAAAATTCTCCAACCAGCGATACCGATTTGCAAAGAACGGATGATTACTCTGAAATCAATTCTTGCTCATTCCTGAACGACACACTCAGGTACTAAAACCATAAACATCATGAAATAGTTCACAGAATTTACTTGATCAATGTCAAAGAAAATGGAAAATGTAGGCTAAAATTAGATTCTACTGATCAACAAACTTGTATTGTACTACTCACTATACTGTAGAGAGGGAAATTGTTGCTGGGGTTTTATTTTACCTCTTTTAGCTGTTGACTTCTGAACCGTGAAAATAAAACCCCGCTAAAATAGTATTTATTCATAGACACCATTGGACTGATGGTTGAAACCGTGAATATATTACACCAAAAAAATATGGCTCAGTCCAAACTGTGAAAAATTAACCCCGCAAAAATATTCCTTTATACAGTAATCCAGACAGTATTATATTAGCTAGACCAGGGATTCTCAAACAGCTGCGCACATGCCAAATTTGGCGCTTTGACTGTTTCAGAGTGGCGCTTTTTCTCTCTCAAAAAACAAAGAAATAAATTAGATACACTGAAAAACAGGTGCATGTGGTGTTGCGCATTGTTGAGAATAGTTGAGAACCCCTGAGCTAGACTATATTGCCTTTAGATTACACAAATGTTTATTTTATCCACTGATACATTTGTAGACTCATACTTGTAAATAGTTAACGTAAGGCCAAAAAAAATTAATTGTTGTGTTGCCCTCAAGTTGGATTTCTGAAAAATTGAGTCGGTCGGTCGGAAAAATATTTTTCTTTTTAAAGCACCTAAAGTACCAAATTTGGGTGCATTTTCCACTATTTTCAAGATATTTTCTCAAAAAACACCCAATCTGAGCAAAATTGGGTGCTTTCCCGAACCTAATATTTTTTTTTTTTAATTTTTGAATAGGGTCGGTCGCTGAGGGCAACATAACAATTATTTTTTATGGCCTAATTTACTTGACCTTTATCAAAAGCAATTGGAAAATTTATGCTGAAAATTTCCGATCATTAGATTTTTCACTTTTCGCAAAAATCCAAGCACATTTGAAATCATGGTTTGGGGTTTGCAAAATCAGGGTTAGTACACTTTTTCACTTACAAAATTCAAGCACTTTCAAGGACTTTTCCAAGAAGAATTCAAGGACTTTCAAGGACTTTTCCCCTTATCAGCGGCGGCCAGCAGAATATGTGTCAACAAATAAAATAAATTTGTTTTCGCTCATTTTTGGATAAAATAATTGCATGGTTAATTCTTTTGATATATTAATTCTTAACATTTCTGACATTCCAAAATTCAAGGACCTTAAAGGACTTTTTTGATAAAGTCAGTTTTTCAAGGACTTTCAAGACCTGGAAATTGAAAAATAAAATTCAAGGACTTTTAAGGACTTTCAAGGCTCCGTACTAGCCCTGAAAATATACCTGTCAAGGACAAACTGACACACGGTCGGATGTAAAAGAACGTCACGGGCTAAGCTATAGCTGTTCGAAATAAGAGTAGGGGAACCTTCCCCGGTACAGTGACCGTATGTCAAAAATACGTCATCAAATCTAGGACCAGAGAACTGCTGTATGGTGACTTGTAGCAGTTAAATAAATTGAAGACTTGAAGGACTCTTTTAGCCAAAAAACTCAATCTTCATGATGTACAGGGTGTCCCAAAAAAACACCTTACAATCTTTGCAAGTAATTTTCTTGGGTTTAACGGATACTTAGAAAGTATGTGAATGTTGCATATTATAGCCCATGAATTGAACTTTTAGATACTGTTTGTTTCATTTTAATCGGTAGAGTACAACAAAAGTTATGCTTTGTCAAATATTTGGATGTAAAATTTTGTGGTCCAAATTCTCGATTTTGTAAGTTCCACTTGAATGAAGTTCTTATTTTTGTCATTGATCTGCTCATTCAACTGTAACAATGTTATATACTTTTTATGTGTATACTTTAATTTATCTGTGCTGAAAAAAATGAACAAATGTGAAATTTTCCAAGGTGACCCACTCTTTTGGTTAGTTTCACTCTTTTGCAGGCATCCTTTACATTTTAAGGACCCCATTGGAAATAAGTTGACATATTTAGTCAACTTTATGGGCCATCCTGGCATATCAATTTGGCTGTCTAATTTAGAGTGTTATTTGCTATTTTTGTGTTTATATTTGTATATTGCTATCGATTTATGATATTGTGTCTATTTTTGTGACTGTGTTTATCGATTTGCCAAATAAAAAACAAACAAACAAACAAACCCATTTTTGATTCCATTCAGAAACACCCCTACTTTATGGCCAATAATCATGAAACTGGGCCAGACAAAAATCCACTCAAATATTTGATAAAACACAACTTTTGTTGTACACTACCGATTGAAATGAAACAAATGATATTTGAAAGTTTAACTCATGGGCTATCAAATGCAATCTTTACATACTTTCTGACTATCCGTTAAACCCATGAAAATTACACGCAAAGATTGTAAGGTGTTTTCAGGGACACCCTGTAAAGTTGATCAAGATCAATTGCCCCATTTAGTCAATTTTAAATTTTTGCATAAATTATGCAAATTAGGTACTTAATTTGCATATTTTATGTTGGAATCGCAAGTGGCACTACTGAAGCCCTAGGGCCACCCATTCACTGAGTATCATGAACATAGGACTACTGTTTAACAGTATGAAAGATATGCCAATTACAGCCATTTTTTAGCATATTATGCTTATAAAGAGGGTATTTTCCAAAGTTGACAATGACAATTCAACAATTGGGAGATAAATCTAAAGTGAAATTGCGCTTCGGATTAAAATCCTTAAGGAGCATTTTTTTCCAAGGTAAGCTTAACTTGTTTAGGGGTATTTTGAAAATCATGCATGTGTCATTATCGGCCATTCTCACGAAAATGACTCCACTTGAGTGGGAAAATCAAAAAATTGAAGTTTCATAAAAACGTCTTCAATTAACTTTTTTTATTAGCTAGTATATCAAGTATCATGGAACCACAAAAGTAATGAACACTACTATATGTTTATACAAGAACTTTTAAATTTAGCAAGAATAGGAAGAGCTGTCAAACAAGTGCCTGTCCTGCCCTATTTGAGGCAACAATTAAGATAAAGTTGCTTAATTACTTTGAGGAGCAACTCAGGGAAGCTTAAAATTGACATTTATATGAAATAAATTCAAGGATCTTCTTAATTTTTGTTCTTGCATTGGATAACGTAATATACATAACGTAATATACATTTTGATGTTTTTCCATCAGTTAAATTAAGATGGTCACATAATGCTGGTTATTTTGGCTAAACATGGTCAGGGGATTAGGGGCTATGCCTTGATATGCATAAAAGTAGTCTATACTCTTGCATATTTTAGATTCGGTGATAACGTTTTCAACTTCTAATTACGGCAACCTCCTTGAACAAGCGGTCGATACATACGATTGATTTCACTTGCCCAAAACTTGCGCAGTAAAGAACCAGTGCAACCCACTCAAATCATAATGGAATGAATCGTGGTGTAAGCAGACTTAAAGTAGTAACCGCTCAAACCCGCGAAACATTTTAATTCAAATCCCACTCATAATTTGGGTAAAAACCGCTCAAACCCTCGCAGGTCATGGAAACTTTATTCCAGCCGGTACTGTATACATGCTTAAAACGGACGCAATATATTTTGGAATATAATTGTTTTTAAAAGCCAAACTTACGACCAAAACCCTAATGTTGTGATTTACAAATGAACACATATGTTAGCCTTCAAGTTGTGCAAAAAGTTTTATGGTTACCGTTCAGTGTGATCTTAGGAATCGAGATACTACATGGATAACATAATATACATTGATTTCGCGGAAACCTTATACTTGTTTCTTGTGGCTTACCAGGAAATCCAACTTTCAAAAATGATAATTATCTGATATTATTGATGCATTTAGAGAAATAAATCACACGGGGTATGAACAAGATAATGTCTTTTTATGATGTAGCTATCACTATAACATAGATGCCTTATGCTGAGAAATGCCATTTTTGCCTAATTTGGTGTCTTCTGGAAGCAAAATACAAAAATAACATTAAACAAAGTATGGACAACTATATATGTTCACATAGAGCTCACTACATGAAATATGAGCATGTTTACTTATTTTAAGCAAAACACAGACATTATCAGACCAAAGAATGAAATATCGCTACTGGCGTCATTTTCGTGAGAATGGCGGATATACGATAATATATATTCTAATCCTATCCAGTGATGTAAATCGGTAATTGAACGGTTAATTTACATGGTAAATTACCGGCCTAAAAAGCCTCCATACGTATCAAGGTGAATTTGTGGCATACTGAGGCCTAAAAAAAAAAATTGTTTGATTGGCGTAACCCGACCTACCCTAATTTTACCACCGACCCTAGATTTTTTATTTTTTTGAGCATAGTAAAAAACCTCCAAATCCCAAATTTGATGGGAATCGATTCATGGGAGCCCAAGATATGGCTTGCAGGACATTCAAAATGACAAATAAAAGATGTGTTACAGAAAAAGTGAAGATGTTTTTGTATATGTGCCATATATTTTGTGTTCTTGTATGTGAAACATAGACTTAGAAAATTAAAAAAAAAATATTAAAAAAAAAAAAAATCCGACCTACCTACCCTATTTTTTTTTCTATGTTACGCCAATCAAACAATTAATTTGTTTAGGCCTGATGTTAAATATTGAATAAATTAGCCTTTTGCAGTACAAAGTAACACTTGGAGGATCGGTATTTGATTTGAATCTAATACTGAGGTACATGTAGATCAGTCAGACACTACAATATACGAGGGGGGATAAAAAAATAATGCCTCCATAGTCACTAAATCTTTATCAATGATCCGATGAACACCACATCTACACAGATTATAATAGCCTAAGGACTCTTCTACATGGATCTACTGTTCAACAGAGTCACCTTGTCTTTTGATACATTTACACCAGCGTTGAACCCAAGTATCAAATCCGGTTTGGAAATACTCTGGAGCTTAACTTTAGCCACTAAATGGAATATTCAAAAGTTTGCGCTAAGTGGGTACCCAAGCAGTTGACAGTGGACAATAAATAGAGGCGGGTAGATCTGGGTGTGCCAAGAGCTCCTGCATGCATTTGAAGCTGATTCGAGACAGGATTTCTTTCAAAATGTGGTTACTGGTGATGAGACATTGGCATACCTGTATGACCCAGGGAGTAATTTTTGTTCAATCCAAGCAATGACACCATAGCTTTTCACCATGTCCAATTTTTGACCAAAATCACATTTTTTGAGAAAATCACCATAAATACATTTTTGGGCCATTTGGGCATCCAACCTAGCTAAAAATAGTCCTAAAATAAAAATAACACAACATCTGAATAGACGTTTTAAATTAAAATTCCCATTCTGAAGTCATTTTTTTATTTTTAGCTTGGTTGGAAGCCCAAATGGCTAAAAAAATGTGTTTTTTGTGATTTTCTCAAAAAATGTGATTTTTGGTCAAAAATCAACATCAGCATCATGTTCTTTGTGAAAATTCCTTTCTGGTAACATATACTTTTATTAACTTTAAGCACTTTGTTTAACAGTTATGGTACAAAATATACTAGCAAAAACGTAAAGTTGAGTAACATGCTTTACCCCTTAAGGCCAATTTGTTTTAGCATGTTACGTTGAATTTCAAAATTTTACGTCAGCTTCAGTGATAAAGCTTCTTTTCATGCTACAAAAATAGGTCTGCAATGCAAGTGCTAATACAACTTGGCTTCTTATATTATAATTGCCCCAGGGGGTTATCACATGTATAAGGTATACGGGGATGTGACGCTGGAATGGGTTAGTTTTTCACAAAAAATACCTAAACATGGGTCCCATTTTTAGCACCAAAATCCATAAACATGGCTCACATTTTCAAGAAAAACCACTAAAATGGTCCAAAAAATATGAAAATTTAAAACAAAATCAGCCTGTTGGTGCACTTTTTCTCAAAAATTACCCTTAAAGATGGGTTAGGGTTTCATGGTCCGAGCGGTACACCCCAGTTCAGACCAAATTGGAGTACCCCCCTCCTGGATAATTGCCATCAATTTTGAAGTTGTCCACCGTGCAAGTTAAGCATCAGCTTGTCCAAGATAGTTTTAGGTTGCCTGGGACAACAGATCACGAGTCCATTGGTACCAAAAAAATTGAAATCGGACCTTGTATGACATCATAAGTGACGTCGCGTCGAAAAACGCGAAAATCACCAAACATAGCCAAAATCATGGTTTTTCGCTATTTTTTCGAGCAAAAGTTGCAATTTTGATCAATAATGTGTGTCAAAGTATACTTAGGCATGTTCTTACTCCAAATAAATCAAATAAATAAGATAAAACATAGTGGAAGTGTATCCTAATAACAAAAAACACGATTTGTATGTAATTTGCATTGAAAATCAGTTTTTGGTCAGTTTTTCGTTTGACCAAGCGTGCCATTACAGAATGCCACGTCCTAACCCTAGGTCTGATTTTCACAAAAATGGTCTTAAAATAAGCGCAAAGCTTTAAGGGAAAAAGTCAAGAAGTTTCAGCGCGAAAAAATAACAACCGGCGGAGGTATAAAAAAAAATTTGGAGGATTCCACCCCCCCCACCCCCACTCCCCAGCTCTTTTAGGGTTAAAATGAAATTTTTGAGGTTTAGTTAGAATTCAAGTACTTGAATAGGAGTTTCAAAATCTGATGACGTCGAGTCCTTGTTAAAATCATTTGCAGATAATTTTTTTAATTTTGTGCTACATGCACCTTTAACCTTCAACAAACCTAAGCTTGTCTAAAAGGTCAGTATCCAAGTAATATCAAACACACTGTACACACAAGATGTGATGATACTACTATGACAGGGGCCCACCACCATATAAGGAGTGAGCATACTGTACAGCACAGTGTATGCTGGTGGTGTGTGTGTCAAGTGTACATCTAGTATGGACTTTTTTTTCCTGTGGGTTTTATTTTCACTAATTGGTATTCAACTGCAAAATTTATTGACCCAGCAAAAATTGAAAGAGCAAATTTAAGCAAAGTACATTTTATATTTACGTTTAGGCCACATAAAAAATAAATTGTTTCTCGTCCGAAGGGTTCTATTTACGTTTAGGCCACATAAAAAATAAATTGTTTCTCGTCCGAAGGGTTGTCAAAATGTGAGGCGGGAGCGAGGTGGGTTTTTTTTAGGTTGGTGAGAGCCTGAGCAATCCAGGTTTTACCTTGGTTGATGTTGACTGCACATTCAATTGCTGTCTATTAATAGATGTCGGTTTGAGGACAGTTCCAACATTGAAAACATCAAAAATAAAAAGAAAGCGGTGTCTTGATATTTGAAAGATTCAACATAATTTTTAACACCTTTTTAGCATTTTTACAGCAACAAAAAAGTGTTGCGGCACCAAAACCCTCAAAAATCTGGACACTAAACGTAAAACTTTATTTTACTTGGCCTCATCTACTTATAGTGATTAGACCAAAAAATAAATTGTTTGTTTGCTTTCCATTTTGAATTTGAAAAATTGTGTCTGACAGTCAGGATTTTTTATACCACCAATAATCAATCTAAGGCTCAGAATATGAAATAATAGAATAATTTTGGTGTCAAAAATGAATCAACACACATTACAAAACAGTTCTAAAATATTCAACACAAACTCAAAAATCCAATTTTTTTTTACATTTTCAGAAT